>JAJEJO010038461.1:0-31863 GCA_020662805.1 Glaucomys volans
GTAGCCATCCATTTTTGCCCAATGGGGCTGTGGAGGATGTGCAGACACCAGGCAGGAAGGGCTAGGAGAGGCCACCCAATACAGAGTCTGTGTGCTGGGCTAAGGGATACAGACCTCATTCCACGGGAAACTCCATCTCTGAAGGAATAGATGGTAAACATTTGAGGCTTTGAACTCTGCCATTGGAGTTCACTAGAAAGAAGCCACAGACATTGTTTAAATAAACGGGAGAGACTGCATTCCAGTCAAACTTTATTATTTACAAAACCAACCTGCAGGCTGCATTCATTCCCCAGCCAGGCTGCAGTTTGCCTACCCCTGTCATAGACGATGGGCAGCCCTGAGCAGAGTTCGGCACAGGAGAGCATCCAGAGAAGATTTATGCGACCGTAATGTGCAAGGTAGATTGAAACAGGAGGCTCGTTGGGAGCCTGATGAGACAGCCCCACTGTGAATTTACAAGTCTGAGTAGAATAGCAGCCGCAGAAGATGAAAACCACGGAAAGCCATTTTGTACACAGAGCGAAGGGCCCAGCAGCTAAACAAATGTAGGAGACAAAAGAGTTAAAGATGGATCCCAGATCTGAGCCTGGGTGGGAGGGAGGAAAACAGCCACTTTAAGGATTTAATTTTAGTCAGTACCTACTGCTCTGTAACAGAGACGTAGGTAAAGATACTCATCAGGAATTGCAAACAAATCAGAAAAATTACTTCCACGATACTGCAAAGGCAGAAATTCATTTTTAGATGCAAATATTACTTGCAGGTGAAGGGAAGGGGCTGGGGGTGGTGGGCACCAGGAGAAGAGCTATCTTCCAAATACACTTTTTGCTAACTTGAAGGGAAATGGATACATCTGGAAAATGCAGAACTGTTTGCATAAACGAGTGCGGCTGTTCAGGCTCCGTTTCCCAAACCCCAGGTGTTACATAAGATAATGTTGCTAAAATGTTTGGGACTTGGGGAGAGAGACTGTATAAACATGTGGTTTTACTATAGCTCATAAAAGATGATTGTGTAGAAACCTTAGAAAAATTGAACGTCGGCACAGTATAAATGAATGGCTTTCCTCCCCGTTTATCGCAGTTCCTAACTCAAGGCTTCAGGGTGTGATCCGAGGTGGGTGTCCAGGGGCCAGGCCAACTTACTAACATTTAGCAAGTTGTCTTCATTTTACTGCTGGGGTCTGTTGACTCTGGTGTGTGGGGAAAAATAGAGAGGAAAGTACAGATCCACATAGACGTGTGTTTGTGGTACTCTGGGCCAGGCATAGGAAGAAAAAGGAGCGACTGTCTAGTAACCAGTAGGGGCATAAGGAGTTGCTTGGTTTAGGTAGCTGCAACTGTGCACAGATTTCAGGGAAACTTGACCTCAAAACACCTCTTCAGCATTTTCCATTTTCCCAAGTAAAATGAAATGTGAATAGACCTGTTTTTGAGCAGCTACATCTTGTTTATATTTGCCCATGAGGGGACAGAACGACAGTGCCTTTGAAAAACCGGCTGGGCATGCAGCCCTGGAGGCAGATCTCTGGAGCTCTGGCCAGCCCAGGAGAACTTGTGTGCATCCAGAATACCCTGGAAAATCTGGCAAGAAGGAAATGAAGAAAATGGGAGGGTAGTAACGTCTTTGTTTCCTGGGATTCTGCAGAATTCTTTCCTGGCATTTCTTCTCCAGTGGTGACTTGTGTTTTCTTCTCCAGTAAGATTGAGGTTCATGGGTCTGTGGGTGCAGAAGCAACAGGGTGGGGAAATGATCAAGATAGTGTTTGAGTCCACTTGGAAATCCTTCCATGTAAGAGTCCCATACCCACCAGGGTAGCCTGGGTAGCATGGGGAAAACCCTAGGTTTGGGAACTAGGTGGTCAGGGGTTCAAATCCTGTGTCTGCCTCTTGCTGGATGTCAGGTCTCGGGCTACTTGCTTCATCTCTTGGGGCCTCCTTTCCTCATGGGTAAAACAAGGATGCAAAGATCTCTAGACTTTTAAAGCCTAAACTAGGAAACCCAGATCCTGCCCACTCGGTATACACTAGCCAGTAAGAAGATCATTGCCAACAAGAGCCAGGGAGATCTGACCACACAGGCCACGTTCAACCCAGGTTTCCACTGCATGGTCTTGGAGTGGCTTTGAGGTATTTGGAGTCATGTTATGGAGACCTTCTGTTGGTTGGCATGTCCTGACAGACTCCATGAGGTGTCTGGGCATGGTGGGGCACACAAAAGGACATCAGTCACAGGGTGTGCAGGATGAGCACAGGGAGGGGTACAGAAGAGGCAGATGGCAAGGCCAAGGTAACAGGGGACATGAGCCATTCTTCGGCTTTGGAGATTCTGCCTCTTGCTGGCCGAGCACTCAGGAGCAAATCACATGAGCTATTTGAGCTCTTGTCCTTGTTGTCTGCAAGCTAATATGAATGATGGTTCCGAGGTTACTAGGAAGAATACAGGAAATAATGTGAAGAGGCACGTAGCAAAGTGCTGATCTGGGTTGGATGGTCCCCATGAGCAGGGTTGAGCTTGGAAGTTAATTTCCCTTCCACCCTTCATTTAGCAAACCCTGCAGCTGCAGTCCTGTGGTGGGAAGACAATGGCTAAGTCACCAGGAGAGCAGGCTGTGTCTCAGTGGCTCTGAGGTCTAGCTGAAGCCTTGGCAGACATCGGTAATACTGCCACGGTCCACAGAAAAGGACACACTTGACGGAGAGGTCAGGGAGAACACCAACAGGGACAAGAAATTTGCCTGGTCATTTCCTTTGTGCTCCCAGGACCACTCTGCCCCTCTGCACCCTCTTCTGCCCGCTGTACTTTGCTCCCAGGCTTCAACTGGGCTTAGTAGGGGGCAGAGAACAGGTGCCCTCCTATTCAAGTCACTGTGGGTTGGCAACCTAAGCTGACCAAAGAGCACAGCTGCTGTGACAGCCTTTTTCCTAGAGCTCCGATTTGTAGTTCTGTCCCTTTGCTCCACTGGGCCCAGGGAGGTGACAGCATCCTGTTGCAACATACCTTACGCTATGGTACCTTTGTAAGTGGTCCTCTGTGAAGCTCCCCATCTGAAGTTCCCCATCTGAATCTACTCTCTGTTTTGAGCCAGGGACCTTTTAAACTTTATAAGAGAGGTTGGGAAAAAAAAAAAAAAGTCATTCAGAAAGGGAGGCTGAAGAGAGAAGAGCTTAGAACTGGAGAAAGGTGGTACCTGGGAAGAAGTCACTTCAAGGACCTTTCTGCATGCAAGCAGTAAGCACTCATTCTCTGGGGTATCGGAAGTGAAGTCTGATGGTATGTGAGGATCGAATGGAGACTCCACAGTGAATTGGCTCCTTTAGGAGCCAGGAGAATGGGAGAGAAAGCTCTGGCTTAAACACGGTGAGATGGAAGGGCTGGAGCGGGCAGGTCAGACGGCCTCCTAGCTTAAACACAGTCAGGTTCAAGCCCCGCCTCCTCCCCCATAACTTCCTCATAGCTACCTGGTGCCCTGTGAGTCCTTCCTAGTGAAGGACACTTTGCATTCTGGAGGACAAATTGCCCACTGTGCACAGGTACACACTAGGGAAGTAAAGGGAGAAGAGCCCAGGTCTTCAGAAGAAAAACTGTGTCCCAGAGGAGAGTCGGGAAGCCACCTGGGAAGAGACTCGGGACATTTTTCCAGAGGGCACGGGGTCCCTGGGACTATGGTCTCCCAGGTGGTTTGTGGCCAATTTGAGCAGCATGGCCCTAGGAATGGGATGGGGTGGGGAGAGTGTGTGTGGTTTAGAGGGCTGAGGAATGGCTCAGACCCAGAATGTAATGGTGAGTTTTCAGGCAAGCCAAACAGTTGCTGCATTTCTACAGAGAACCTTAGTCATTTTGCTGGATTATGAACTAAACTAGTCCCGTGTCAGCCATGTCTTCAGGCCCCCTTGTTGTGCAGCACAGAGGACCAACAGTTCCCTCATAATGGTGAGCACCCTGTGTGTTCATGTGCATGTCTGTCTGCTCAGCAAGGCTGTGTGCTCCACCATGTCTGTCTGGCCTCATTGCAAAATCCACAACCAGGATCTTTCCCTGTCCTTGGGGAACCCCCGCCTGAGGGGCAAGACATGGCCTTGTGCTCAGGGAACCACAGTCTGGTTCCTGTACAGGGGATGGGATCCTGTACTGCAGAAATCCTGATTTTGTTAAGGTAGTAAACTGCAAACGGTCATTCTGTAGGCCAGTCCCAGAAATGTGGAGGCAGGGATCCATCGATGCCCAAGTCCTGATTAGTGCAGAGTGGAGTCAAAGCTTGCAGGGAGCCACATAAGGCCAACAGAGGGGGCTTTCTCTTTGCTTGGAGAGCCCATGCCAAGACCTGATGCCCGTCAGCCAAAGCTGCTCACAGATGTTCAGCTCGCAGGCTGATCATTTTGCACGGTCAGTTTGCAACATGGGCTTGCCACATGCTGCCAACCATGTCTAATTCTGTAATCTATTTATCGTGCTCAAGTTGGAAAAAACAAGCCAAGGGCTAGAGGTCAGGTGGCCAGTGTCCAGCTGGCCAAGAAGTAAAGGGTGTGTGGAAGAGGGATTGTGGTCTAATAATGTGACAGGGTAGGTGGGGGACAGCTTGGCTGGGTGCAGGTCAGGATCTTGGTGCCAAGAGCAGCACATTCCCATCTCTGTAGCTGCTAGAAATGTCTGGGCTGGAGCAGTCTGCCCATGTGTGAAGGCCATCCTCCAGAAGGGCACAGGGAAGGCAGAGGAGAGAACCGTAGCTGGACATTCCGAGTCTCATTTCCTTGGATATCTATACCTACAACTGGCATATGCACATCAAATCCATCTCTTCCTCACAGCATGGCATCCTGCATCTGCCTGGCATCTAACACCTTCCTCATGACAGAGGCAGGACAGAGGAGGCTCAGGAACAAGTGAGGATTGTAGGATCCGGGCAGTAGAGGATTAAACTCCTCAGATGACAGGGTTAGTCCAGGTCTGAGCCAGCCTGGAGCCCATGATGGGGCTAGGGCCACCGCAGGGCACATCTGAAATTCCTGAGTTCCATGAAAAGGTGAGCTGCCTCCATGATTCAGTCGGCCTCCTTTCCTTTCTCCCATAGGGGATTGTGTCCTGGGCCGCAGGTCACCACTGGGTGCCCTTGGGTTAGGTATTTCCTTCATCTTTGTAGTTCCCTATCTTCACCACAGCATGGTACTCAATAAATATTTGGGGAACTCATAGGACAGCCCAGGAGGCCAGACTGGCCCTTAAAGAAGTCTACTTCTGACTGAGGGACAAAACTTTCTCCTTGCCTGGGAGGGGAAGGGGCTAGAGAGAAACAAAAGGTTGTGCTTTATCTTATTTATTTTTTGAAGCATCTTTCTGAACTGGAAGCTGTAATTGAAGGCTCCTTTTCTAGCTTTGCCATTGGGTCCTATATCCTTGCACCCTTTCATCATACTCCAGGGGCCTATGATCTAGAAGGGGATGCTGCAAAACCCTCTGGGTATGTGAGAGGCCCAGCTGGTGGCAGTGGCTCCGAGAATGAAGCTCCCCCAAGTCAGGGGTGCTCCTGTGGGTGCAAATGAGCACCAGGTGGGATGAACCTAGGGATGATTCCTGAGCTCCCTGCTCAGGCGCAGGAAGTGGACTGTCAAGGAGTTCCAAGGACCATGTACTAAGGACACTGGAACTGCATCCTCCTTCCTTGCTACAAAGTCAGGGATTAGTGGAAAGATCCTGGAAAGTGCTGGAATTTATGAGCTCAAATTTCAACTCTTACTGTGATTCCTTGACCTTTTGGGGATGACCTGAACCAAATCCTTCTATCCAGAGGAGAAAACTGAGCTTCTCCAAGGCTGCACTGCCTGCTGGCTGCAGAACAGGCAGAAGATAGGATTCCTGGCATGTCCTCTGTTTTCTTGTAGTCACCTCTGTGGAACTTGGCTTGGTTTCCTGGGCAGCAGACTCTAAGATGGAGCTTGGAGACAGGAGGTTCTTGGGAGAACACCCGGGGAAGGGACGGGGCAGAAGCAGGGATGGGCAGAGAGAGGAGCTGGGTTGAAATGCAGTTTCAATGGAAAACCTGGACAAGCCCATGGGGTCACATGAAGATGGGAATGGTCTGGATCAATCTGTCCCCACATGCTTCTGTCATGGGAGGCGGGCTGCTCTGGGTGGGAGGCCATCTTGGGTGAGATGCTCTCTTCAGCTGAGGCAGCCCTCAAGGGGCTCTTCAGAGCCACCACATTGGTAGAAAAGGAAGCTTGCATAACTTTAGGAAGGGGATGTGAGGATTTAATCCAATGTCACACACAAGTGCACACCCAAGAATGAAGCAATGTAGAAATGTCAGGAGGTCTCAAGGTCTGCTGCTGGCCTGCTCTGTGCAGCTCGTCCGAGAATCGATGGAAACAGGAACAAGGGAGAGGAGTTACATTTGCCCCGGGATGCCTGGGGGACCTCATAAGGGAGGAGTGGCACAAAGACCCATTTCTCCTGACTGTGTTGGTATGTCTCCTGGTGAGACCCCTCTCCTGGCAGCCAGCAGAGCTCAGCCCCCTGAAAAAGAACACACTTCAGGGCCTGGTCTCTGGGCATGCTCGTGAGAGTACCACTCCCCTTCTCTCCCAGACCTTATTTGGCAGTGGGAAAAATGGTCCCATAGACTTCGGGGTGAGATGCTACAACATTTGCATAATAACACCTCCACTCACTTGATCAGTGAAGTGGTGTAAGTTTCGGACTTGGGCACACAGTTGTCTTTCATTCTCTGCCAACTCTGTGTGGCCCTGGGTATCTGCTCTCCACTTCAGTTTCTTCATTGTAAAAAGGAGAATAATAGAATGAAATGACCTGGTGTTTATAAAATGCCTATGACTACGCAGGGCATTTGGAAAATTCTAAGTTCCTTTCCTCCTTCTCTCCCCTGTTGGAGGACAGTGGGGGCAACAGCCTGATGAGCAGGATTCGGGGGAGCCATCTCCCTTCCAGGGCTACTTAAGAGAGTGGCTGCCACCCCTCTGTCCTCTCACCTGTGTTGTGCCCTGCTCCAGGGCTCAGCCTGTCTCCCACCACTCCTAGCCCATAACTAGGCCTGGAACAGAGAGGGGCAGCTCTGTGTGGTAGTCCAGGAGGGGGCTAGGACAAGGGAGTCTGTGAGGGAGACCTTCCCATGAGCATGGGGGACAGCTCCAGGGCAGCAGCCAGGCTGTGTGGAGTGACTCACTCGAGAGGAACCGCAAGAGGAAGCCTGGCTGCTCTGGTCTATGAGGCGGGTCAGGTAAGAACTGGTTGATTGACACCTGGAGAGATAGATGAAATAAGGGGAGAGGAGCTTTGGATCTGTCTCCTTCCCCCAAGGACCCTGTGCTTTCCTGAAATTCCCAGATGCCAGTTCCTATCAAAGGCACATTCTCCCCAGCCGGGGCCACTGGACTAGAGATGGGAAAGTCCAGAACTCGCACTCAACAGAGACAATTAGGGAAGAACTCTAATAGATTCCCAGCCTGCCACGGCCCACGTGGCACAGGCTTTCAGCCGGATCTATCATGTGGACCTTAAGAACTGGTCAGGGTGGCATGGGGCCAGACAGGAAATTGAACAATGACAGGGAAAACCTATTTTGCTGCTTGGGGTGAGGCAGGGGATGGCATTAGGGAAGCAATCCTTGATGTCCCCCTCTTATGAAAGGAGCTCCCGGCTGAGTGACAACTCGGCCCCCACCTGTCTCTGGGAGAGAATTCTTGGCCCAGGTTGTGGAGGTGCAAGGGACACAGTGGGTATGTATTTGGGGACTGAGAGACAGGAGCACGTCCGGCTATGAACGGGAGCCTCAGGTAGGAAGGCTAAGGAGCAAGTAAATAGCAACCTCAAACACAAGATGAGACCAAGCACCAAGAAAAGTGATCCAATATTTTAAAGAGGAAAGAAATAATCAACACTGCCCTAACCAAACACCCAATTCTCTAACATTAGGAACAAGAGTATGGTGTGTAAGAACAGCTGGTGACCCTCATGAGGAGTCCAGGGGATATTTTATCAGCCAGGTCTCTCCAGGAGATGTCTGAGAGCCAGCTGGAAGGCTGCTTCCATGTCGAGCCTCATATGCTTCTCATTCCAGATGGAAATTCTCTCTCCACCTCTTTTGTTCAAGCTTCCCAAGTGGTTGCTTTTACCTGTATGCATTGTGAATTTCTGGTTCCCTTGATAATTGTTTTCCTATCTTGTTCCTTTCCTACTCTGTAAGCTCCTGAGCGTGGGAATTAAGCCTCACCTAGTCCTTCCATACACCATCTGGCAGAGTCCCCCGAAGGGAATATAAAGAGAAAAAGAACTGTAGAAAAGGAGTGAGCCAAGCTTGTAATGTTGCAGGAGGCCTGTAGAGGGCACTGCTGGTGTCCCTCCACCAGCCAGCTGCAGGTGTGGCTGATAGCAGCTAAACCTCATCCCCAGGGCTGACCTAGAAATTAACCAGCAGGGAGGGCCTTGGCTGGAGGAGGCTGTCTTCCCTACCTGCCCCAGATCTCTACCAATGACTAACACAGGGGACACAAAAGGGCTGACCTCAAGGTGGGTCCAATTCTGTGCAATTAGTGTTCCAGATCCCCCCAGGGGATCAGGCTGAAGTGAGCCTCCACCTCCACTGGAAACTGTGTCCTCCTTGGCCCTTCATTGCCTGCCCTGTCCGGCTTCCCCACTCCTGTCCTGAAAGCATACACCAGTACATCATTTAGACAGCACCCTCCCAGGCTCTGCTCCTTGGGGGCTGTTTTAGTCAGCTTTATTGCTGCCATGTCCAAAAGACCTGAAAAGAACAATTTTAGAGGGGGAAAAGTTTATTTGGGGGCTCAAGGTTTCAGAGGTCTCACTCTATAGATTGTTAACTACATAGCTCTGGGCCCAAGGTGAGGCAGAAGATCATGGTGGAAGAGTGTGGTAGAGGAAAGTGACTTGGTCATGGCACCAGGAAGCAGAAAGAGTTCCCCTCACCACAGACAAAACATAAAACTCAAGGGCATGCCCCCATGGATCCACCTCCTCCAGTCACACCCTATCTGCTTGTAGGGATTAACAGGGTGGTAACTATCCGGAGACTAATGCACTGATTAGGTTAAAACTCTCATAATCGCTTTACCTCTAAACTTTCTCACATTGTCTCACACGTGGGCTTTTGGGGGACACCCCACATCTAAACCATAGCAGGTGCCAGTGTGAGAGAGGTGACAAGTGCCCAGGCACAGTAAAAACTGCCCAATTGTGGCAGCCCCGCAGACAGGAGGTGCATAAAGTGGGTTATTGGAAAGCCAGGGCAGACACTCAGGAAGGAGCAGGGAAGTGGCGACGTGGGGCAGGGAGGGAGCCAGCCTGTAGTAAGGAGCCTTTAATGAGCAGGTTAGCCCTATGGACAGCCGGCATCAATCCACTGGGAACTCCGAGATGCTGTAAGGAATCGACCTACGAATTGGCCGGAGGTGGCGGGTACATGCCATAGCCCCTTTCTCCTCCAAGTGGACATCATTGGCTGAGGGATACAGCTCAGAGGTTCAGTCCTGACATTTCCTTGCCTCGCTCCAGCAAGGAGAAAGCACGGAGGAGCAGAGATGCAGGAAGTCATGAGTAGCCAGCAGAACTGTTGACAAGTGACCTCCTGGGAAGGCCCAGAGGATGAGGTTGGAGGCATCAAGAGCCCTTAAAACCAAAGCTCTAGCACAAAACACTGGTTGCCTTACCACCTGGGTATCTTCAGGAGCGTGACCCCAGTGGGAATTCATAGCTTCACTTGTCATCGCCCAACCCCAGACCACCACTTCTTCCACTTCATTTTCTGTTCTGATGTTTTGTTTTCAGTTCTAGGGATCAAACCTATGGATGGTCTTGCTCATACTGGGCAAGCCCTCTGCTGCTGTGCTACATCCCCAGACCCCCGTTCAAGACTTTTAAACAGCCATCCAACCTATCATCCCCCTGAATCATGAGGTGCCCTGTCCTCTGTCCCCCCTCATCTGAGCTCGCCTACAGGGGTTACCACCTTCCATGCCTGGTGGGTGATGGCTTGTCTCTGGAGCCTCTCTGCTATTTATTGTTACCATTTTCCTTCTAGGTACTTATCTACTCCTTCCTTGACAAGATAGATATTTGCCTATAAAACAGCCTGGCCCGGTAACTGGCCTGCCAGGTCCCTTACTGACCAAGCTCCCTCCTCCAGCCCATCTTCTTGAATCTCCACCCAGAGGAATCATTTCTCAGAGAAACAAGATGCACTACCCTGAGAGGCTGAGGGATTTGTTTGGCGCATTGACCCTTCTCTCTTTCTGTGGCTCCACGGGAGGGATTTCCCTATTCCAGGAGCCAGTACTTGCTGTGCTCCTCCAACCAGCTGGAGTGAAGTCCTTTTATCTTACAGGTTCTGCGAATCAAGTGATGAATTGAGCCTGTCCTTTTGTACTGAGCATTAGAAAGTCAAATTCATGGCCAATCACAGACCAATGTAAAAGACCTTCCGGTCCCAAGGTGAGCTTCTTTCATGACCTCCTGTCATGTTCCTATTTTGTTTTCCTATGTACACAGCTTCCTTCTATATTTAAGATTTTTAAAGTTGAATGCATTCATCCAACCTGCCTTCCATCCCTTAGAGACAAAAACCACGTACCCACACATCAGAACGCAGATGTTTACACGGTCTTCTCCTGTTCCCGCCCTCTGTCCCTGTCTGGAGCTCATGTGTCACTATTCCTCGCTACTGCCTAGTCATCCCTATTTGTAAATCCCTGCTTCCGGTCATGATTCCCAATCCATGCTCCACAGAACTTCCCGGCCGATCTTCCTCACAGCACATCTCACAGGGCCACCCTGCTTAAAGTTGACAACAGTTCCCTCAGGGTCGAGGGGACACACTGCACAGCATAAGAGGCTCTCCCTCCATAGCACAAGGACCGTGCCTCCCTCTGTTATGCCTCATTTTCCCCCAATACACCCCATCTGGCATCCCAGAAATCCTGAACCTCCAGGCCCTGCTCCCCTGCCCCTGCTTCCTTGTGTCCCTGTTATCCTCCTGTCCATCCTGAGGCTAGGCTCAGAACGCCTCCCCTGCGAAGCCTTCCCAGGTGCCCCGGTAGGTCATGGGGCTCTAGCTCTATGACAGCCAGGACCTAATGGCTCTGGCCACCATGCCAGGCAAAGAGAGGGAATTGGGGCCCCAAGGCTGCTCTTGAGAACCAAACATGGAAACACTCAGCAGGCAGAGTAGGAAGCAAGCTGAGCGGAGGGAGAAAGCTCTCCTTCCCTCTGCTGCTAGCTGGAGAGAATTGGTTATGGGTGTGACCTGAACGCAGGGGACAAGGAGTGCAGAAACCCCTGTGAAGGGGTTCTCCATGCCATTTAAATAGCAGCCATGAGGGGGACAAGGTGTCCGTGCACTCGTTCACATAAACTGCCAGGGCCTCTGTCCTGCTAGGAGTCGGGACATTAAACAACTTCATCCTACATCAGATAGTCTCTGGGTTAGTCAGCTTTTTTATCTCTGTGACAAATAACTGAGAAAGCCAACTCTAAGGGAAGATTTATTTTGGCTCCCAGTTTCAGAGGTTTCAGTCCATGATCTGCTGCTTTGGGCCTGAAATGAGGCAGAACATCATGACAGAAGCGGGTGGTGGAGGAAAGTGGCTCAACTCCTGGCAGCCAGGAAGGAGAAGGGGAGAGAGGAGAGAGAGGAGGGAGGGGGAGAGGAAGGGGCCAGGTAGAACTAACAACCTCCCAGGGCAAGCCCCCCATGACCTACCTCCTCCAACTGGTCCCATCTCCTGTGTTTCCACTGCCTCTCAATAGTTCATTCAAGTTATTAATCCATCAAATGGATTAATCCACTGATGAGGTTAGAGCCCTAATGATCCAATTATTACCTCTGAGCTTCGCTGCTTTAGGAACCAAGCCTTCACCACACGAGTCTTTGGGGGACACTCCAGATCAAACCATGACAGCTTCAGCGTAATGGACCTGAATTATGGACTTGGTAACTCCGATGCTGTTGAAGTAGTAAATCCACTTGCCTTACAACAGTGATTCTCGAAGTGTGGCCCCTGAGCCAGCCACATCAGCATCACCTGGTGACAAGTGCCAATTCTCTATCCTTGCCACAAATGCAGGAGGCAGGACTCTGGGGATGATACCAAGTATGCTGCATCAAGCCCTCAGGTGACTCTCATGCACGGGGTAACACAGGTGCTCAGGCTTGGCTACACCTAAGAATCACCAGGGGGAGCTTCAGAACAGGGCAGATCCCACTGCTTTGGGGGTGTCTTTTCAACCCTGAAGATTTTTAGAAGAGGTGGAGAAAAAAATCAAATCCATGGCATGAGTGCTTTTGGATTTAAGAAATACATCTTGTAAAACAGGGAATGGGTTATTGAAAATATCTTAAGGAATTTCTCAATTCCCATTTGATTCTTTCAGAATTGTTTATTATGCAGAAGTGCAGTTATGACATAGTCTAATGTGCCCACCTTCAGCAACTGCCAGCATGTGGATGATCCTTCCCCATCCTTACCTGCTGCTCCCCTCCTGTTTAATTTGTAAGCAAATCCTACATTATAGTGAGATAGCCATAGCATGTTTATATTTATGATAATTTCCTTAGTAACGTCAAGTGTTAGGTCAGTATTTGAATTCTCATTATCTCATGAATTTACGAAATTGTTTTGTTTTTTAACTTTTTAATCAAGCAAATAAGGTCCACAGGTGAAGATGAGTTGTTTCTTCATTTTCTTAATACCTAGATCACTGGTCCATATTTTAAAAACTCCCTGTCATATATTTGTTAAAGAAACCAATTGAAAACTCATGGTTGATATAGACCTGGGATTTTAAAGTTGAGAGTGGCAAAATTATTTGACCCCTTTTGTGAAGATGTGTTTGCCTGATATTTATAAATCAATCAATTTACTAGGGTTGTTTTAAAAATTTAAAGAATCTCTCGATAGGGTTTAGAGTTTTTCTTATGTATTTGAAGGCCTTAATTTAGAGGCAATGGACTATTAAAATTATACATACATCTTAAAATTTTAGTAAGTTTTCCTAAGTGTCAATTAGACTACTTGTTCAGAGTGAAGTAAATATTCAACTTGATGAGATGGAACCTCACTCAAAAGCCCCATGGAAAGTGATTTCATTTTTATTTAAAATTTCGTAGATTTGTAAATAGCAAGAGTTCTGGTTTGAGTGTAGACTTCAAATTTCCAAATATTGTTTTAAAAATTAAATTTAAACCCAAGAATTATTTTTGCACGTATGCACAAACCCATGTGACATTTGGGGCACATTTCAATTAGTGATTTCATTGTTGGTTGGAGTGGTTTGTGTCCTCCCGTGTGGGCTGCCTCACTGTGAAGTCTGAGTTACTCACCAGCTAGAGACTTGGCAATCTCGTGATTTCCTGCCTCCATCCAGGTCCTGCTGTGGACCCTGGCAAGTGCCATCCAGCTCTGCCTTGGTTGCTGTCCCAGATGCTGGGGTGCCATCAGCACGATTCGTGATTTCTACTACTTCAGAGAGCCAGTGCCGAAGTCTCCCCGCTCCCAGAGCAGTCCACACCCCAGTGCCCCATGAGTGGAGGTGGGAAAACTACTCTGAAGTGCTGGCACTCCCACGGCTTCCTTGGCCTGTGTCACAGCTCAGCCTCTCCCTTTGCCTTCTTCAGCCTCCTCCCCTCCCAGCTGAGTGTGTCCAACCACCAGGGCTCCCCTAAATAAACATCCTGCCTGCTAAATTCTATCTCAACACCCACTTCCTGGGACAACAAATTGCCAAGGCAACTGACCATAGAGTATGAGAATTATTTCCAGATTAAGAAGGAAGGCTAGTCAGCCTTCTGTTACTATAACAAATAACAGAAAATGAATTAAGAGGAAAGGTTTGTTTTGACTTAGTTTTAGAGGTTTCCGGTTTTGGGCCTGTAGCAAGGCAGAACATCATGGCAGGGAGCATGTGGTAGAGCACAGCCAGCCACTCGGCTCATGGCCAGTGAGAAACAGAGTGGGTCCCACAGTTCCCTCCCAGGGCATGCCCCTTATGACCAGAAGACCTCCAAATGGGCCCCAGCTCTTCGGGTTTCCACGATCTATAAATTATGTTTTCAACACATGGGCCTTTAGGGGACATTCCAAATGCAAAACATAGCAAAGTGTAAGAGATCTATGGCCCAACATGAGTCCTGAAATTGACCCCAGCAAGTTCTGGCCAGGTCTTATTCACTCAGGAGTGATGTCACACACTGGTTTGGGCATAGGGGCTGGTACGACTGGAGAATGGGAGGGCGGGTTTCGCCTTGACTCCTGTTCCATTCCAGTCTGTCTCGGATCTGACTGCTTTAACAAATATACCACCCTGTGTGACTTAAACAAAAATATTTCTCATGGTTCTGGAAGCCAGGAAGTTCAAAAATCAAAGTGCCAGGACATATGGTGTCTGGGGAGGGCCGGCTTCCTGGTCTGCAGATGACCATCTCCTGTGTCCTGGCTTGGAGAGCAGAAAGTGCCTATGGAAGGCACTAATCCCACTCAGGAGGGCTCTGCCCTCAGGACCAGCCACCTCCCAAAGGCCCCGCCTCCTAACACCATCACAGAGGGGTTAGGATTCAACATGTGTATTTGGTGAACTCAGTTGATCACAGGGCACCTCCCACCCCATGGCCTCTTACCTGTTTTCAATATGTAATGTGCATATCTTTAAGCTCAGATTAAGGCCAAACCTTGTGAATTCCAGTAACTCTCCTCTCTGACTCTGGGCCTCAGAGTTCATTCTCCAGTTTCTGAAACCAGTTTGAGTCTTGAACATTGGAAGTCCAAGATGATGGTCTTGGCCGATGCACGGTCTTGAAGATCCACTTTCTGATTCACAAATGGTGCCTGCTTACTGGTGGAAGAGGAAAGGCAGCTCTCTGGGGCTTCTTTTATATGGGCACTAACTGCCATTGGTGAGGGCTCCTCCCACAATCTAATCACTTCTCAAAGACTCCATTTCCCACTATCACATTGGTGATGAGGCTTCAACGTAAGAACTTTGGAGGCATTCAAACATTCATACCACAGCACATAACTCGCCATTAGAAACCTGTACTAGGGCAGGCATAAGTACCTTTTTGTTAAATGGATGAATGAAGAGAAATTTATGAAACTTAAACAGATCAAGAAAATTTCTCTGCAAGTGTACGGAAAGCTAGAAGAACTCAGAAAAGTCTGCACATACCTCATTAAAAAATCATTAAGCAAAAGAATCATGAAAGGAACAAAAAACTTAGTGGGTTTATTAAGTGAGGACTTTGCTCAAGAGAGATCCTCCCACTCCCCAGAAACCAACTGAGTAATCTCTTTTAGACTTTAAAGTCAGAATTTTTAAAATGTCCAAGAAGGAGAGAAAGATGATTTTTTTTTTTTTTTTAAAGAAGAATTGAAACAAATCTGGGCCTCTCTGACTGCAAATCTTGAGCATTGCTCAGGAAGGAATCTCTAGGAATTCTAGCAGCCTGGAGCTTTGGCCCCTCCACAGCCAGACAGAGGCAGGAGGAGGACATTTCCAGGTGAGAAGACCTTTGCAGGAAGCTGGAAAAACTGACCAAAGAGGAGAAAGAACAGACTTTAGAAGAGATGAGTAGATCCACACGTGATCATATCAACACCTAATCATATAAAATAAACATCAGGACATTAAATACAAAGGAGGAAAAACTTCAAGATGTAAAGACTGGTTAAATTTATTACAAATATCCAAGCCATATCAATGCTTAACTCATCTATTTTTCCACCCTTTTTATTCTCTTCAATATTACATTTCTATACTCTTGACTATTTCAATCTATCTTCTTGAAGTGGGCAAGATAAAATCATTAAAATATATCTTATGTCATAAAGCATTCCAATTCCCAAGATTAAAAGATGAGTATGAATGGGAATAAAATAGAAGGGGGACAACTTTGCAGAGTAAATTTATATGCCACACAGAAGGGGAATCGATCACCCTGTGTTTCCCTCATTCTGAACACATTTGCCTCGTTCTTACCATAAGTCTGACATGTGCTTTAGTGTGGATATGATTTGAAGGTGTTTCCCAAGAGTTTTGTGTGTCGCTGTTTAATCCCATTGTGAAGCATTAAGGGTGAAAACTTAGTTGGACTATGGAGTGTGGAAGTGTGGAGCCTTTGAGAAGTAATTAGAATTAGAAATGGTCATTAGGGTAGAGTTCCTGTGATTGAGCCCTGGTGGGTTTTCATGAAGGGGTGAGACTAAAAGCTCAAACACATATGCTCCCTGTCTCTCACTACGTGGGGCCTTGTGCCATCCTATGACTCTGCCACTAAGAAGGCCACCACCAGCTATGGTCTGTGACCCATAGGAACCTTTTTTACAGTAACAGCAAGTAGACCAATACAACTTTATACTTGGCTCTTCAGAAAAAAAATTAAAGAAATGCCCCTAACCTCAATGAGATGATTAGTAAAGTTAGGAAATGAGAAAGGAAATATTTTTGTATTGTATGTTAATGGGAAAATTATTCTGTTACATGGTAATACAGTGATATCTAACTGAAAGTGTATAATCCCTCGTATGTATTTCTCAATTCTGAGAACTAATGTGAAAAGAACAGAACTAGACTAATGACTGAATAGGAAATGATAAGCTCTGTTATTAAAGATTTATCCCACAGAAGGAACCTCCTCTGGATAGATTCTGTAGGTGGTTTTCTTTCAAAATTCAAGGATACTTGAGTTTTATGTAGTCTTTAAGAATAATTTTAAAAAGATGGAATGTTAGCAAATACCTTTTTAAATAAAACAGGCTAATTCTCAAATTGAACAGATACCAACCATGAAGGTGCATGAGAACAACTCACTTTGAAAACCCAGATGCAGAAATTCCAAATAAAACTTAGGAAATTAGCACCTTTTTAAGAGAATTGTTCACTAAACTCAAACCAGGTTTAATTGTGGAGTTCTAGGCTATACTATTGAAATTAAGAGCCCCAACATAATTGAGGAAAAAAATTAGGCCAGGCATGGTGTTGCCCGCCTGTAATCCCAGCGGCTCAGGAGACTGAGGCAGGAGGATCGCGAGTTCAAAGCCAGCCTCAGCAAGGGTAAGGTGCTAAGCAACTCAGTGAGACCCTGTCTCTAAATAAAATACAAAATAGGGCTGGGGATGTGGCTCAGTGGCTGAATGCCCCTGAGTTCAATCCCCGGTTCCAAAAAAAAAAACCATTAGCAAATGTCATTATTTTATCTTAATATGTGCCCCCAATACCTTTTGATGTGCTTACAAACCCTTAGTGTGTACAATTCTTTACAATTAAGATATTCTTTAAATTATTTAAAATTGATTATTTATCTTGTTTCAATGTACATTTCTTCTGAGTTTTAGATCTAAGGCACATTATGCATGTTGGAGAAACATTAGAGACATTGCCTTAAAAGCAAAACCAAACAGGATCAAAACAGATGCCCTCTTCACAGTGTCTATTTAATATAGTACCAGAAGAGCTTACACTAACTGCTGGAGAGAGAAGACAATAAAAGATATAAATACATGAGGGAAAAGAATACAAATATTCCTTTTTATTGGTGACCTAGAAAATCAAAAGAAATCAACCAAAAAATTATTAGAGGTAATAAATTAATCCTCTGGAGTTAAGGGGTATGAGATGCAGGCTCCAAAATCAATTGTGTTGTTATATACCAGTAGCACACTGAAAATAAAACGAAAACAAAGAGCCCATTTATGGTAATAAAAGAATTTGAATATCAACATGTACCATAAGAGATTTATTCAAATAACATTATAAATACCTAATGGCAAAAAGAAGACATTAATGACTGGGGAGAGAGCTACCTCATGCCTAGGAATACCAAATGCACCAAGGTATGCGTTCCCTGTGTTTCCTAGGCCTTCTGCAGCCCCGCAGCCTACAGAGGTTGCTGAGGTCATTGCAGAAGGAGCCCCTCCTTGGTGCCTAGAATTGTGGTCACTGTCACCAATTTTGTCAACTTTCTACTGTGTTCATGTTTTTCTTTTTAAATAACCACCTCTGTCTAACTGGAAAGATCCAGTTCTAATTCCCATTGAATCAGTACTGACACCTATTCATTGAGTTTCAAGGGTCAATTTGGGGCTCACCTTTTCTGCTTATTCATTTTGAGGCACCCGGCTCTTGGTGAGCTATTCTGATGGTCAGATCTGTCACTGGAGGCTGCCCAGTGAGGACAGCCTCCAAATACCCCACACCTTGGGTGTGGGGTATTGACCCAGCAGTGCCCCAGTGCACTTGGACAATCTATATGTGGGATTCAATGCCATTCAAGGTAAAATTCCATGGAACAGCTTAGAGTGGAATCTGATCAGAAGAGAGGATGCTGACGAAGAAATAATTTAGAAAAGTTAGTGTATTTGTTTAATGCACTTTTGTATATCATATTTCATCATTAAAATATTTAAAAAAATGTGGTATGGTGAGCTAATGGAGAAGATAGTTTCATAGGAAAAAATGATTTATTTCTAAGGTTATGTGGGAGGTCAGGAGAAAAAAAAATAGAATTTGAACTCATCTTTTTGACACCCAAGTCCAGATGCTTTAATACTTTCTATAGACTCCAGTGGATCAAAGATATACATAAAAATCCAATTAATAAAAAATTATCTAGAAGAAAATAGAGCAGAATATTTATCTCAGCTCTGGGAAGAAATAAATTCATGAATATTAAAAATGGAGACTATCATCAGGAACAAGACGGATGTGTTGAAATCCATAAAGCCAAGGACTTCTGTACAATAAAAAGCAATAAAATAAACATCAGAAGGAAGGCAACAGAGAACGGAAATATATTTGATAACTATAATCAGAAATATTTGCAGCCCAAACTACATGAAGACTTGATAAAAATATATAAAGTTGATACCCAGAATCCACAAAATAAGAGATCAAACGAGAGGGGAAGAAAGTGCTAACTCAAGGGAATGTACATGGTAAATCAGAAAAAAAGGCATTCACACTATCAATTAGAGAAATGCAAACAAAAATGAGCTTAAGCGCAAGGTGTAATTAAATGCATTTAATGAGTGGAACTAAACCATTTGAGGGAGGTGGGAGGGACTATTTTCACATTGATTCTCCAACTGTTACGGGATTTTCTTACCCATGACTCTCACAGGGGTCACTTACAGGACCCCTAACTGATCGGATTTAGCACAGATAGAAATCTGAAAGCCATAAGATGCCAGATGATTTACCCAATAAGCATCATCATTATCACTCACTTACGACTCATTTACCTTCTCTCCACCCCCTACAGCTAAGGATGGTGAACAACTTATTTGGGTGGAGTCCCGGATGCTACAAAAACTGGGCATCTTTTAAGTCCTGCAGGGAAACGAGAGGGAGAAAGTGGGAATTCCCTTCCCTGTATGCTTTTGGTTAAAGCCACAAGAGAAATTGGTAGGAGACTTGAAAGGCAGTAAGCACGACAACTGCTTCACTTCTCCCTGAAGGATAAAATTTAGGCTGGGTTGCAGCATGCATATTTGATTTTTTTGCAAATCCACTGACTTCCTTCACTGGCACAGGAAGCAGCAGAACTATCATCTCCTCCAGCTCCTGCAAAATCTCAACCTCTGGCTCCCCGAAATCCTGAGTCAGGCATGAGAGCCAACCTTCAGGGAGAGGGCCAGGTTCTCCTGCACCTCATCAACAGAGGGAGGTGGAGGCTTGGAGCTGGGCCTGATAGTCATTGGCTGTGCCTTTTCCTTCTCAGGGTCCGGCTATTTGTTTCCCCCTGCTTTACAAACTTTCATTCCCAACACTTGCTCTGTTACTTGGGGCTCAGCACTAGACACACACACACACACACACACACACACACATTTTATCATCAACCACATGATGTCAGATCCCTCAAATAAAACTCATGGTCTCAGCTTGCTGCTATAAGAGAAAACCACAGACTGGGAAGTTTATTTGGCTCACAGTTCTAGAGACTGGGAAGCCTAAAATTAAGGGGCCACTTCTGGTGAAGGTCTTTTTGCTGTATCATCCTATGGCAGAAGGCATCCTAGGGCTAGAGAGAGATTGTGTGGGGCAGGCCCACCACTTCCTTTTTTTATCACTAATTCATTCCCTCAATAATTAACAATCAGCCATGTAATAATGGCATGAATTGAGGGGTTGGGTACCAGAGATTGAACCCAGAGGTGATATAGATCCATGTATATGTATATCTATAGATCTAGATAGGTGCGTGTGTGTGTGTGTGTGTGTAAAAACTTTTTTTTTAGAGACAGGGTCTCACTACATTGCTTAGGGCCTTGTTAAATTTCTGAGGCTGTCTTTGAACTTGCAATCCTCCTGCCTCAGCCTCCCAAGCAGCTGCTGGGATTATAGGTGAGCACCCTGGTGCCCACAGCATGAATCCTTTCTTGAGAGTGGAGACTCCATGACCTAAACACTATGTAAGGTCCTACTTCCCCAGATCCTCAGTTTCAAATAAATTTCAAAGAGGATGCACTTAAACCACAGCACCTATATTCTGTGGCAGGCTTATTGTGCCTCTGACACAGAATTGGATATCAGAAGTGATTCCAGGAAACTGAATCAAATGATGGGTTCTCTGACTTGGTTCTGGGTTCACTGGCTTGGTCCTCTGATTTGACTAAATTTGAAGACATTAATGACCATGTTTCTAGTGCTCCGGAGGACACCATCTATGGTAGGCAGGCAGGCAGTGTGGATGTGCAGTGGGGTAGGGAAGGAATCAGACTTTTCAAGTATCGGACACTGACTCTGGAGAGATGCTAGTTTCTGGAGACCCAAAATACCACTGTGGTTTTACAAGTCAGACCAGGGGCTCATGGAGAGGTGATCCCTGTAAGACATTAGAAGTGTGCTGATACACCTTTCTCTTTCACCAATCAAAAATGTATCTGGATGTCAGGTCCTTAAGGGATGGACTGTGGTGACTTCGTAATGTGTCAACTTAGCTGGGTTGGAACTTCATTCTCTAGAATGTATGATTTCAGGCTAGAGTTGACTATAAGAAATTTGAGTAAAGTTGAAAGGCAGAAGTGACACTGTAATGCTTAGTCTCTGAAAGTCATTAGAGTTGAGTCCACTTCGTGAACTGAATCTGAATAAAGTCCCTCCCTTCTGCATTAGCATATTTTACCTTGTGGACAGGCAGGGAACCAATTTGCCTTCCTGGCATCTGTAACAGGGACATTCATTATATTCTCCAAGATGGCTGAATTTTGGAATGACTACTATTGGCCTTCTGATGGGTGAGTGCCAACATCCCTCCATCTCACCTCCACTAGCAGGTGAGGACTTTGCTCATGTGGACCGGGTTCACCCTTCTCCTCCACCTGTTCCCATTTTGTTACCAAAAGGGAGCTTGCAGGTGTGATTTCATGATGAATAGTGACAGACTCTGCCACCTTCTCCAATGTAACTGTGCATGTGCACACACGTGTGTGTGACTGGACACTGGTTCAGTCATTGATAAATATAGGCGATAATCAACAAAATTAAAGGGTTTCACCATGTTTAGGTTTGAAAACATGCAGAAGTCGGTTGTGAAAAACGATCTCCCTGCGTCAGGAAGATAGCAGTGAAGCTGTTCATCTTACCATTTGAAATTTTCACTGAGCAGTTTTTGACATTGAAAATAATGCACCTTCAGAAAGAAGGATAGCAAGCATTGTGGCTGGCTTATTTATATCCAATGATACATATTTTTAAAATGAAGAAATGTATCATATGTCCAGAAAATATAAAGCATAGTTAAAGAAGCATTATAGGCTTATTTAATGTCAAATACCAGTAGAGTTGGCCCTCCTTATGTGAGGATTTTACCTCTGTGGATTCAACTAATGGCAGATCAAAAAACTCACATCTGTACTCACATGCATAGACTTTTAGTCATTTTTTTAAACAATATAACAAGTATTTACATGGCATTAACATTGTATTAGGTATTATGAGTAATCTAGAGATAGTTTAAAGTATATGTGAGGATGTGTGCAGGTTATATGATAATACTATCCCATTTCGTATAAGAGACTTGAGCATCTAGGGGTTTTTGATGTGCAAGGGGGATCTTAGAACCAATCCCCTGGAGATACTGATGGTAGCTATAACTGAGAATCCCCTACGTGTCATTCCCTAATTATTTCTCCCTCACCCCCAGAGGGAAGCATTTTATTTTAATCATTGTTTTACTTTTTACCTCCTATGCATATGTCCCAAAACTGAGTAGTGGGTGCAAAACCTACCGTGTGAGGAAAAGGCAACACAGACCCTGTTAGATGAAGACTTCTAAGGGAAACAGCTGAACAGTCTCTGATCATAGTCTGAAACCAGGGAACTTGGCTAACACAAACTTACATTTAGAAATCCTTGGTTAAGCACATCAGAAAATTCCATCTGTGATCAAAAAAGAAAACGTGGATTTCCCAGATCCTCATTTATGTGTCCTCAATATATTGAGTCACACATATCTGGACCAATTGTCCTCCATGGCTGCTGTACAGCTGCCTCCTGAATGTTTCCTTTATTTTCCTTGCCTCTCTCCAAGATAATGTCTTTTATCTTTTTCTGGTCTATTCTCTTATTTGGGTGGAATATATCACTCATTACTGGGAATAATGCAAAAAATACATTTTTTGGCATTCTACATATTTGAAAACATCTTATCCTGCCCTTATGAGTGATAGTTTAGTTGGGTATATAATTCTATGTTAAAGATAATTTTCCTTCAGAAGTTTGACTTCATTACTTTCTATCTTCCAGTTGCTACGAATAAGTCAGTAGAAATTCTTGTCCCTAGTACTTTATAAGTAAGGTTTATTCTCCTTGGAAACTTTTAGAATTTTTTCCTTGTCCTAGCATTCCAAAAGTTCACAATAATGTATCTCGCCTTGGATCTATTTGGATCCCTTATCCTAGACATCTGGTTGGTCTTCTCATCTGGAAACACAACTCCTTTTATCTGACAATTTTGAACCAACAACTAAGAATCAAAATGGAACCTCTGCAATCTGAAAAAGACTGTTTTATTTACCAATTTAAAACCTGTTTGGTCAATCAGCGACAACTTATCTTAGCCTAATCCAGCAATGAAAACTTGCTTCATTGAACACACTTCTAAGAACCAACCAATCAATGATAAACTTTGAGGCTGAGTCAGTCAGCAGTCAACCTACACTGTGAAGTCTGTGGAAGTAAGCACACTTCCAAGGTTGACATCAGCCTACTCCCATCTCTAAATCCATCAAAATCCCAAAACAATCTCTGACTTCAGAACTTGGCATAAATTCAGAGGACTGCAATGCCTGGAGGGATTGTCCCTAACTAGCATATCTCTTCATTCTTAAGTAAATGAGGCAAGCCCCTGTGTGTTACTCCCAATCATGTGCCCGCTTACATCTAGGTATAACCATTATACTTTAAAATTTCATTCCCTTTCATAATTTTTATTTTTACCTTTTCTACCTTTGTGTTTGTGTGAAGTGGATATCATGCACCCACATAGTTTATTAGGGCTCTCTGGAGGAATAGACAACAAGAAGTATGACAATAAGAAGTGAATTTAGCTGGGCGCAGTGGCGCCTGCCTATAATCCCAGTACTTGGGAGGCTGAGACAGGAGGATCTCGAGTTCAGAGCCAGCCTCAGCAACTTAGTGAGGCCCTAAGCAACTCAGTGAGACCCTGTCTCTAAATAAAATACAAAATAGGGTTGGGGATGTGGCTCAGTGGTGGAGTGCCCCTGGGTTCAATCCCCAGTACCAAAAAGAAAAAAGTGGATTTATTAGATTGGTTTACATGACCAAAACTGGGTAGTCCACAATGTCCATCTGCAGCCTAGAGAGCTGGAAGAACCAGCAGCTGTGCAGCCAAGAGGTGGGATCCCCAGAAGAGGAGAGATCAACAATGCTACTTAGTTCAAGACAAAAGTTTCTGGAAACTGCCTGGAAAATCACTGGCAGAGTCCACTTTGGAAGAGTGAAGAAGCAAGAGTCTGATATCTTCAGATGATCCAAGTAGCAATCAAGAACCTGCAAGAAGAGTAAAGCTTGCATCTGCTTCCTTGTTCTTCCAACTTTTATTCCAACCAAGTCACTATCCTATTTGGTGGTGCTGCCCATGCTTAGGGAGGGTCTCCACTTCAGTATTCCACATTCCAATCATTCCTAGACATGCCCTCCTTGACACACCCAGAAGCCTCTTAATCATAGGCATCTCTTAATCAAGTCAAGTTGACAATTCAGATTAACCATTACAAGTCCACCCCTGGTCAACTCAATATCCAAACATCATTCTTTACATCATACTTAATCTCCAAATCAACCCAACAGTTTGTAATTCCACTTAACATAACTATCCTTCTAACAACTGAAAACATACTAGTTCTCTCTCTAAACAAACATTACTGATGTTAAGTCAGTCATTACTACATTACATGATGAATAACAGGAGAGTTATAAACATTTCCTCTTAAAGCACATGTAAGTATGCACGAATATATTCTTAACTGAATAGGGAAAAAATATCCATGAGAACTACAATCCTCATTTCTGTAACTGGTCACATGGCTGTAGTTGGTATTTGTGACCACCACCTTATACTACCCACTCTGTATCCCCTCTACCTTCAACACTTCAGTAGGTGTTGGCTCTTTACCTGGAGGTGTGACCCACACCTTCATTCCTGAAGGGTCTGAGACATTTGTCGTCTTGCCTGGATTGGGTTGTTGTAATTTCCCATTGACCTTAATAACAGGACAGGGTACTACTAAGAGATGCCCTAAGGGATCTCCTGCCCTCCAGGAGTATGCTTCCCTACCTCCATTGTGGAGTAACAGTCCAATGTCCTCTTGGTAATCTGAGTCAATCACCCCCACCAGCACCAAAACTCTTCATAGTTTGTTGACTCAGAGGTATGAGGAGCCCAAAGTGACTAGGGGGAAATCTTAACTTCCAGTTTAATGAAATCATTGTTGTATCTCCAGGCCAAATCATTCCTCTTTCTGGTACTAAGACTTCTAGGCCTTCAGTGCATAAGGTTGCAGGAACAGGAAGCAAAAACTTTCCTAGTAGGTTACTAGGGGTAATGGTGAGTGGTACCATTCCTGTTTCCACCCCTTGATTCTTGGATCTGTGAATTTTAGCAATAGGAGAGACAGTACAATATGGTGGATGCTGATTCAGAGTATAGACTACCTTGCCCCCGTCTTGCAAGGTATTGCCACCTAGCTGGTGCTGTAACTGCGTGTTCAAGAGTACATTCCATTGTTCTATCAAACCAACTGCTTTAGGATGGTGGGAAACATGGTAAGATCAGTGAATCCCATGAGCATGAGCCCATTGCCTCACTTACTTGGCCATAAAGTGAGTTCCTTGGTCTGAAGCAATGCTGTATGAAATACCATGACAATGGATAAGGCATTCTATAAGTCCAAGGATAGTCATTTTGGCAGAAGCACTATGTGCAGGGAAGGCAAATCCATTCCCAGAACAAGTGTTTATCCAGTAAGGACAATTGCCTCTTCCATGATGGAAGTGGTCCAATATAATCAACCTGCCACCAGGTTGCTGGTTGATCTCCCCAGGGAATGATCCCATATCAGGGACTTAGCATTGGTCTCTGCTGCTGGTAAATTGGGCACTCAGCAGTGACTGTAGCCAAATCAGCCTTGGTGAGTAGAAGTCCATGCTGCTGAGCCCATGCATAACTGCCATCCCTGCCACCATGACCACTTTGTTCATGATCCCATTAGGCAATGACAGGAGTGGCTGGGGAAAATGGTTGACTACTAACCACAGATAGGGTCATCCTATCTACCGGATTATTAAAACGTTCCTCTGCTGAGGTCAACTTTTGGTGGGCATATACATGGGATACAAATGTCTTCACATCTTTTGCTATTTCAGAGAGGTCTATCTACATACCACTTCCCAACATGTCCTAGTCACCAGTTTCCAATGATGTTCTTTCCAGTTCCCTGACAAGTTAGCGAAACCATTGGCTACGGCTCATGAGTCAGTGTATAGTCACACATCTGGCCATTTTTCCTTCTAGGCAAAATGCACAACCAGATGCACTGCTCAAAGTTCTTCCCATTGTGAGGATTTCCCTTCACCACTGTCTTTCAGGGTTGTTCTAGAAAGGGGTAGCAGTGCTACAGCTATTCACTTCTGGGTGGTACCTGAATATCGTGCAGAACCATCCGTGAATTGGGCCCTAGTCTTCTCTTCCTTAATTAATCATAAGGTGCAGCCCATGAAGCCATAGGTTCATGCTGAGGGATAGAAGGTACTGCAGTTGGAGTTGGAATCATGGGCATTTGGGCCACTTCTTCATGCAGCCTACTTGTACCTTCGGGTCCTGCCTGTGTCTGATCATGTATGTACCACTTCCACTTGACAATGGAGTGTTGTTGTGCACATCCAACTTTATGGCTTGATGGGTCAGATAATACCCAGTTCATTATGGGCAGCTCAGGTCGCATAGTAAACTGGGTCATGGCCCAGTAGCAGGCCAAGAGCTGTTTTTTCACAGGAAGAGTAGTTGTGAAGATGATGGCAGGGCTTTGCTCCAAAATCCCTGTGATTTGCCTATGGGGGCCTGCCAAAGGCTCTAGCTGGTGTCCCTATCTGCCACTGACATTTTGAGTACCATTGAGTCTGCTAGGCCACATGCCCTAGCAGAGCATGTAGCAGAGCAGCCTGCAGAGCAGCCTGGACCTGTTGCGGAGCCTTCTCCTGTTCTGGACCCCACTCAAAACAAGAAGCTTTTCTAGTCACTTGGTAGATGGGTGGAAGTAACATACCCAGGTGAGGAATGTGCTGCCTCCAAAATCCAAATAGGCCCACCAGGCATTGTGCTTCTTTCTTAATTGTAGGAGGGACCAGATGTAACAACTTATCCTTTACCATAGAAGGAATATCTTGACAGGTCCCACACCACTGGACTCCTAGAAACTTAAGTTTAAGGCTTCTGAATTTTAGTGGGATTTATTTCCCATCCTCTGATACACAAATGTTCCACTAGCAAGTTCAAAGTGGTTGCTACTTCCTGCTCAGTTGGTCCAATCAACATAATATCATTGATATAATGGACTAGTGTAATACCTTGTGGAAGAGAAAAATGATCAAGATCTCTGCAAACAAAGCTGTGGCACTGTGCTGGAGAGTTGACATACCCCTGAGGAAGAACAGTGAAGGTATGTTGCTGGCCTTGCCAGCTGAAAGCAAATTGTTTCTGGCGGTCCTTAGGTACCAGGATGGAGAGAAAAGCATTTGCCAAATCAATAGCTGCATACCAGGTACAGGAGATGTACTAATCTATTCAAGAAAAGAAACCACATCTGGTAAAGCAGCTGCAATTGGAGTCACCACCTGATTAAGCTAATGATAATCACCTGTCATTCACCAGGACCCATCTGTCTTCTGTGCAGGTCAAATGGGAGAGTTAAGTGGGATATTACGGGAACCACCACCCCTGCATCCTTCAAGTCCTTGATGGTGGAACTAATTTCTGCAATCCCTCCAGGAATATGCAGTATTGCTTTTGATTCACTATTTTTCCAGGTATAGTCAACTCCAGAGGCTTCCATTTGGCCTTTCCCACCATAATAGCCCTCACTCCACAGGTTAGGGAACCAATGTGGGAGTTTTGCTAAGTCTATCTATCCCAATGATACATTCCAGGACTGGGGAAATAACCACAGGGTGAGATTGGGGGCCCACTGGACCCACTGGAAGTCGGACCTTGGCCTAAACTCCATTGATCACCTGACCTCCATAAATCCCTACTTCTACTGGATGGCCAAATGACATTTTGGGTCTCCTGGAATCAATGTCAGTTCAGAGACTGTCTAGTAGTACCCAAAACATCTGATCATTGCCTTTTACCTAATGCACAGTCTCCCTGGTAAAAGGAATTAGGTCCCTTTGGGGAAGGATGGGGAAAAGATTAACAGTAAAGATTTTTGGTACTATACCAGGGTCCTTAAGTGTACCTGGCCTCCCCTTCATTCAAAGGGTTCTGGATCGGAAAATTGACTCAAATCCAGGAAGTGGTTGAAGGGCCATGATTCTCTACTCTTATGATCTAGGGCAGACTTTTGTACATTTGCCCTGGAATTTTTCTGCTTATATAAGGCAAATAAGAATTTGGTAGGTTTCCTATCTATTTGGTTTCTACAAACATCATGATTAATTATCCAACGCCAGAGATCTACATGAGTCGGAACATTATGTCCATTTCTTCCTCTTTGCCGTCCATTATGATAACTAATGACTATCCTGTCTTTGGCAATTGAGAGCTATCACTTGGCCCCTTCCTATCTGAAAGGAAAATGTGATGCGAATGAGCAACGCAGAAATCAGGTGAGGAGATTCACACGTAGAAAGTTTTATTTGCCAGTCAGGGTCTGACAAAGGCTATCACTCAGGAAGAGCAAGAAAGGCAGGAAAAACTTAGCTCTGGGGTATTTTATGGGGCAGTTTGGATAGCTTGCATAAGGTTGCATGAGCTCGTGTGAGCTGCTTGTGTAAGAGCTTATGATGGGCTGACAGGACAAGTAAAGGGATGTTCCAGTGGGGTGGTTAATGAGAGGTGGGAAGGGGAAGTTACATTTTAACTCTTGTTTTCTCTGTAAGTACCCCTCTAGGGCAGGAGAGCAAGTTATGGTAAGAATTAAAAATGGCTGCATAGATGTTAACCCTTGAACCTAATACTACAAAAGATCCAATCATTTTCATTGCATCTAAGTCTTCCAATTGATTGACTACAGCTCCCACAGTAAAGTCTGGCATGCAAAGAAGAGCAAAGACAGAACTCTTCAAGGATGCTGGTGCTCCCCTCACAAATTACAGTTCTGGTGAGGAGCACATCTTCTGGACCCCCCAGGTATGGAGCAGAAGGTCGTACATGACAGATCCACTCCAGCATCCCAATCTCTGAGCATCTGAATTCCCTCATCAACAGTAAACCAAGGTATGTCAGGCATTTCCAGCTCATTTATAGTAGGCTATCTCTGGACCCATACTTCAGCCAACAAGCCAAACAAACTATTAGTATCCTTTTTAACACTGTGAGCTATTACATGAAATCTAGAATCTCTGTTTAATGGGCCATTATCAATAAATTCGGTGTGATCTAAGTTTGTTTCTTCCATTATCCCACTACTTTTAAAATCCATTCCCACAGACCTCACATGTTCCCCAGACCTCAACTTGTATGAATTAGAAAACTTGAAGTTCCTTCAGAGTGTAGCGTACCTCCTCATGGGTCACCCTCTGTACCTCACTTCTAGGGACCTGCTTAGATTTGGACCTAGTTATAGGTCTGGAGGCAAAAGTAGGTGGTAAGGGTGGGTCCTGAGTAGCATCAACATCTTCATGCTGAGCAACTGAATCACAGAAGGTTTTCACTGTTTCCATAAGCAAAGCAGGATTAGTTCCCACCAGGGCTGGTGAAGAAGCCAACACCACAGAGGGTGGGGGTAGGAATGCCTCAGTCCTGTCTAAGGGTGGGGACTCAACAACTTCTGCTAAGATAAACTCATCAGAATGTGGGAGTTCAATATCCCCAGCCTCTTCAGGCTCCTCCCAGACACCGCCATCCCACCTTGCAGGATCCCATTGTTTTCCAAGCAGTGTTCTTTCTCACTTTAACCGCAGACAGCTTCCAAGGCTGAGAGTTAAACTTTTGTCTTAATTCAGTCAATTGCAGGATAAGGATTTGTATTTGGTTTTCAGCAATCTCAGCCCTATGACTATAAGAGAAGAGCCTCCTTCAGAACACACTTAGCAGCTTTCGGATCAGTTATGCACATCTGCAGCTGAGAAACTGAATTTCTGAGCTCATCATTCTCCTTTGTTGCTTTGTCCAGTGAAGCCAGAAGCAACCAACCAACATCATATTTCTTAGTTTTCCAGAACTGTTCAAAGGTATCATGGATAGTCACTAAATGCCTTGCTTTTTATAAGTGGTGAATTGGGAGCATCAAATCCATTTACTTTACAAATCTCTTTAAACAGTTCACACCAAGGATTCAGTGCTCTTTCACCGTATCAGCAGGAGAGACTTCAGTAACTTTAGGTCTAACCAGTTTAAACAGCCAACTCCAAAACCCACAAAACCAACGAAGGAAATTCATCCTTACAATTTTGTTTCTCCCAGAGCCATTTCTGGTACCAATTTCTGGGTTCTCTCTAGAGGAACAGAATCAACAGGAAGTATGATTATAAAAAGGGGACTTATTAGATTGGCTTACACGGCCAGAAGCTGGATAGTCCACAATGGCTGGCTGTAGGCTGGAGAACTGGAAGAACCAGCAGCTGTGCAGTCCAAGATACAGAAGCCCCAAAACAAGAAAGATCAAGAGTTCTGCCCTAGTCTGAGACCAAGGCTTCTGGAAACTCCCTGGAGAATCACTGGCAGAGTCCACTTTGGTAGAATGAAAAGCGAGAGTCTATCTTCAGATGATCCAAGCAGCAATCAAGAACCTGTTCAAGAAGAGTCAAGCTTGCATCTGCTTCCTTGTTCTTCCACCTTTTATTCCATCCTATTGGGTGATGCTGCCTATGCTTAGGAAGGGTCTCCACTTCAGTTCACTATCCCTCATTCTAGTCATTCCTAGACATGCCCTCCTTGACACACCCAGAAGCCTCTCAATCATCAGCATCTCTTCGTCTAATCAAGTGCACAATTCAAATCATTACACCTAGCTACAGAAGGACAGGCTACATGACCTCAGTTAGGTTGAGGCTCTGGAGAAGCTGAATTGAGTGGAACTTCTTAATCATGGCTTTGTTTCAGATGTTGACTGGCAACTTTTTTCTTAACTACATGTATAAAGCACAATCACCTAGTTTACTCAGTTATGATCAGTCACACCAAAAACCGACATGGTTGTGATGTAGTGTAGTTTACAATGTGTTTCTCATGGAAGGTTTTGCAGTGACTCTTCCAGAGATCTTCTAATCCAAGGGACTGGTGCACTGGTCTTACCTCAGTTTAAGTCTCTTCCTGACTCCATGCCAAATCTAACAACTGCTTCCTAAAGCCTTCCAACTCTTTATGAAAGAACAACAGTCAACTACCCAGGGACAAGAGAACTGAGTGGTAAGAGGAACCCATGGGTTCAAATCCCAGTTTGGCATGTACCCAACCAAAGCCTTTAAGCTCTATCTTCAGGTTCTTTCAGGCAAATCAATAGTTCTCAGCCCCAATCACACACAAGAATCACCTGCAGTTATTTAAAATTACTAATCCCTAGGCCCCACTCCAATTAAATCTGAATCTCTGTAGGGCCTGGGCACCAGCATTGAAATGTCACAGGTGAGTCTAATGTAGACCCAGGATTGGAATTACTGGACCAGGTAGGTGATCTCCAAGGCTCTATTCTGTATCACACTTGGAATTCTAGGAAGCATTGGGGTACTTCATGAAATAACTCAGGCACTGTGTCACTTGGACTCTGTTCTTTGGTAGTCTAAAGGATTAAGAAGCATGCAAAAGGGCTCAACACAAACTCTGTAATGCAAATTATTGATATTGATGAGCCATATGCAAAATGGAAGTGTATAGAAATCAATGAACACAAAGTATAGATTGCCATCTTAACTATGCATGTCACTGGTAATTGCCACTGCTAGTGATGAATGGGGTGACACCCATCAGTCATCCTCGAGCTTGCTAAAGCTGTACGTGTTGGGAGAAGAGGGCAACTCCAGCCAGCAGAGCTTCACTCACAGCAGTGAAAGTCACACTGTCTACATCTGCAGCATCCAAGGTCCCTTTGGAAGCACAGTTTGAGCTGGGTATCATTGAAGACATCATCCCTATAAGTGCACCTCAGGTGGCACTTT
>JAJEJO010038462.1:0-51558 GCA_020662805.1 Glaucomys volans
GGGGGGTCTGGGCCCAGGCCCTCGTCTTCTAACAACTGCGCGTTCATGGTCAAGAGCCAAGCGGCTGTGCGGTCCAGGGCATTGGGGCTCACGGGTGAAGGGCCCTACAATGAAACACAGCTGTGACGGGCTGCAGGGAGGCAGAGGGAAGAGGAGTAGGGCAGTCACTAACACTGGGCAAGCCACAGGACAGCGGCTCAGAAGCATGACAGGAGGGGACCTCCAGCTCTCTATCTGCTGGATGGCAATCAGAGAGAGTCAATAGCCTGGGCTCCTGAGCACTGCACTCTGCTGCCACTTGGAGCGCCACAGCAAGCTACGCTGAGGGCAGTTGGTGCTGGGCTGGGCGGTCACCCAAAGCACACCCACCCACATCCTGCAGCCCTTGGGTGACGGATTGTCCACGCTTCCAGCAGTTGGGCCTGGGGACCAACTCAGGCCATATGAGTATTTTGGGAAGACAGTGTAGAGGCCAGAGAGGGACCAGGTTGACTCCAGCACTAGGTGTGGGCTTTAAGAGGTCTGGAACTGGTGATGAATGGACCCCTCCCTGTTGCTCCCTTTACTTGGGGGAATGGCAGAGGGACCTGGTGTCCCTTAAGACCATGGTGCCCCTGGTTCCAAGGGAAGGGAGCAGTGTGCACAGCAGGCCAGCAACAGGGCTGGACAAGGCTTCACAGCATGAGATGGCAGCCGGGTGCGGGTGAAGTGCAATGACTAGGGAGGAGCACAGCATGGAGTGTGATGCCCCCTGGGCCAAGTCCAGCCAACCCCAACCCACAGCACTGACCTGCTTGTGTACCACCCGCGGCTTCAGCTCTGGGCTGTCCCCCTTGGAGGAGGAGGACTGCTGCCGCAGCCGGGCCCCAGGGCCAGCCCAATCTGGCGAGGCTGATGCCAGGGTTCCACTTGAGGGCCGCGGGTACTGCAGGGTGCTCAGCAGGGTGGGGGGCGTCCGGCCCCGAGGGGCAGGGGGTGGCGGTGGTGGTGGGGGTGGTGGCTGGTCGATCCTCCGCTGGGGACCAGCACTGTTCTGCCGTGGCACTGTGGGCTGCCCGCCCTTCTCAGTCAGTGACATCTGCCGCCGTGCCAGCTCACCAGGCCGTCGCGCCAGCTCCTCTGCAGTGGTGCTGAAACTTCCCAGCTTGGCAGCAGCCGCCAGTTCTTCACTGTTACTGTGGGAGCTCAGGGAACTATGGCCTTCAGAGCCTGAGTCGCCAAGGCCACGGGGCGACAGCGGCAGGCCAGCCGCCATCTGGTACACGGGGTTCTGGAAGGAGAGCGGTGCCAACAGCTGGGGCCGGCCAGGTGCGCCCTCAGAGGTGCCCGGAGTGGTTGGTGTCTGGCCTGCCCGTCGCACGGTGGCCAGCCCTGCCAGGCTCACTGGTGCTGCCCGGGCTGGCCACCCAGCCACCAGTTGAGTTGTGGGCGCCTGTCCATCGGTGGGAAGGACATCAGGGCCCGCTGGAGAGCCTGCCTCCCCATCCAGTGTACGGGAGTCTTGGAGGTCCACCATGGACAGGCTCTTGCCACCGTTGGCCATCTGGAGATCAGGCTCGTTGGCTTCCGAGTAGCTCGAGCTACGGGCAGGTGAGGGCTGGACCCCGGAGGACCTTGTGACAAAAAACAAGTCCTTGTTTTCGGGGGTTGGAGACGGTAACCGTGTGAAATCTATCAGACTGCAGGGAGACAAGCACACACAGGGAAAGAAGGGGAAAAGAAGAACTGTGAGTGCAGCCACTCGGGTCCAAACCAACAGCACCCGCCAACCTACTGGGGCCTGGCAGCCAAAGCCAGAGCTAGGGAGGGGATGGCTGGGCTGTCAGAGTGGGGCATCCCAGAGACCAGGGGCTGAGAGAGCTGCTCCCAAACAGAACCTCTACTCTAGGGACCAGCTCTGCTAGTTTCAAGCCAGGATGCCTGGCAGGCCGCTTGGGACAGGGGGTGTTGACCTGGCATGCTCTGGAAAGCCCCCTCAGCTAAGCCCAAGCCCACCCCTCAGTGGCACTCTCTTATCTGTGAGTCCTGCGTTGAGAACTCCAAATTCCAGAATCATGGGGCTCCTTCTGCCTTTTCCCTCCTGTTTTTAATCAGACTGATAACCCAAGTGTGGGCCTGGTAAAGCCCTGCCCTGCCCAGCCTCCTGCTGCCACTCCCTACTTGAGTGGCAGGCGGGGGCTGTAAATCCTGGAAAAACAGAATCAAAGGAAGATGCATCAGAAGCACAGCTCAGGTGAGTGGATCTAACCCTGTGCAGCAGGCTCTACCTTCCCTCGGGCCACTGCAGCCCCTGGTCTTCCTCTTGCCACACCTGTCTGCAGCCTCTCCTAGACCCTCTATGAAGGTCAAGTACAACTGAAGTGGGTCCAGGTGGGTTTTGGAGGGACGAATGCGGGGGTGAACAGGGTTCTATGAGTGGTTGAGAGGCAGCAAGGATGTGGGAAGCTTGACATGGGCTTAGAATAGGGAGACACAGTCAGCTTGGCCTCAGATGGAGCAGAAACCATAGCCTCGGCGAGGGCAGCTGCTGTCACTATAGGCCCCAGCACTCATGGGCAGGGAAGAGCAGCCAGACAAGGGTAGCAAACAGAGTGGGGCCAAGCCAACATCAGCCATGGGTCGGGCTGCCCATGCCACACCCCAGGTCATGTGCCTTTCCTTAACACTTGCATTGTGTCTCTGTTCTGCTTCACTCAACAGGCGAAGTGAACAGACCTCCAAAAAACACCACCACCACCACCACCACCACTACTCAGGACTGGACCACGGCCACTTCTGGGCACCATACTCTCTAGGTCTGGCTCTCAAAACCCTCCCCTGCTGCAAAGCTGTGCTGCCAGTACCTTGGAAGGAGACCACATTCCCCACTCTGCAGCTCCAGCCTCATCCTCACAAGTGGTCTAAGAGGGGCCCCCAGCAGGAGATAGGGGAGAGTGGAGCACTCATCATTCCACACGAACACTGAACTTCTTAATGAAATGTCCCCACTTTGACTGACACATTCAAAAGCATGTGCCTCCCACTGCATTATGTGTGTAACTTATGTTGAGCAGGCTGCACCCGGGACTAAGGGCTCAGAGAGGCTGGGTCTCAGCATCTCTGTTTTCCAGGGTCCCAGTCTCAAAGCCCAGCAGAGACACCTGGGCACCTACCAAACATACTCCTAAGCACCATTCCTAAGCATCTGGAGCTTCTGATACAGGCCCAGGAAACACCAGAATGTGCACTTCAAACAAGCAAGGGGATCTGGGAGTGCTGAAGGTGTTTGTGACCAGTAATTGCACTTGAACACAGACTGTTCTCCAGGCCCTTGCTTGTGCTTGGCCCTCTACCTAGAAGGACTTTTCCACCAATGGAAATGCTACTTTTCCTGAAAAGGGTTTAAAAAAAAAAAAAATGACACCTCCTCCTCCAGGAAGACCTCCCTGGTTTTTAAAATGGGGGTTCACTACTTAGGACCTGCATCACATATTTGGAGTCTTACCAGGCTTGTTTCCCACATGCTTGCATGGGCATCCTCACCCCCATCAGAGACCAGAGATGGGCTGTGCCCTGTCTGCATGCATGCCCCACTACACTCAGCACACCTGGGAGCTCTTACCCAGAGAGATCATTCTCAATCACCATCTTCTGCAGTCCAGCTGAGATGCTGCTGCTGCCAGAGCCCGGTGTGGAGGCCAGGTCGTTGGTCCCAGGGAGTTGCCCGCTGCCTGGGGTGCTCAGCGCAGTGTGGACATCCCTCAGGATCCGAGGCAGAGGTCCCAATTTGGACACAATGCTCTGCAAAGACATGGCAAAAGGCAGGTGTGACCTACTAAGGCTGCTTGGGGAGGCAGGAGTGCTGTAGACACTGGTTTTAAACCACCAAGGAGACACTCAGTAATGCAGATCCCTGACCCCACAGGCAGATCCAGAGGGTCTTGGAAAAGACAAGCCCAGAAATCTGTAAATCTGCATTTATTACCAGCTCCCTAGATTATTTCTGGGCCAGGAATGCAAAGACCACAGGAAGAGACGCTAACCTAGTCCAAGCCTCATGCTAATTTGTCCTGCCCTAGTACCCCAGAGAGGAAATCCCAGAATTTCCAACCAATACCTCTCCATCCAAGAGGCTTCTTCTTAGAAGTCCCTCCATAAAGGGAGGGACTCCATAAAGTGGGCTGACCCAAGCCCCGTGGAGATGATCTAGGCACAGAGCAGGCACCACCAGGTGCTTGACCTGGGCCCTTCTGAACCTCTAGACATGGTGCAGAGGATTCTGGGCTATGGAGTTAAGTGCGGGCCACTGCTTTTGCACGAATTCCTTTGTGGAAGTCCATGCGTGAACAAACGAAGAAAAGTGAATCTTGCAGTCAACAGAGCAGACGTGTGGAGGCCAAGGGTTTGACTTCAAATCTGTGTTGCACCCTATCACCTGTGTGACAATGCTGATCACCTTCCAGACTTCCTTCTTGACTGTGAGATCCATGGGACAGTGACCAGAGCAGGAGCTTGGCAAGTAGTGACAATGAGAATGACTGGTGAAGGCTGTAGCAGAGGGCTCAGGATTAGGAGAGAGGGCACGGCCTTCATTTCCATATCCCCCTCATGGTTCTCACAGACCAAGACAAGGGGATACAAATAAGAGAAACTGCGATTGCAACAGCAGCAGTTTCACTGAAAAGCTGGGACTAACCGACAGGTCCATCACTAGGGGACTGATGAAGCAAACCGTTCCTGGGACCGGAGTCTACAGCTGCTTTTTAGCACACCCGTGGTATAGAATGTACACATGAGGACAGAAGCCGATGACGGCGAGTGAGAAACATGTCGTGTACACAGGGAGCTCTCACTTGAAAACAAAAGGGAAGAGAACTGCCCATGTCTGCACCTGCGTGCGTACAGCTACACATGCAGAGCTCAGGTCTAGAAGGCGAACACTAGGTGCTCTGAGTGTCACCTCACATGGACCAGGAGGCAGGGAGGCCTTCCTACCTGTTTCAGTATTAACTACTTTGTGAAGTGGACCTGGAGCCCTGGAAAGCACAGACACTTGAGAAGGTTTCCACAGGCCAATGCCAAGAACCTGCTCACTGTGTAGACTGAGGCCACTGGGGGTTAGTGGAACCCCAGGCTGAGAAGAGCTCAGACCAAGTGACCATGGCAATGTCAGAGGTGCTGAGGGAATTATCTTGCCAACTGACAGTCAAGGATAATTCTAGAAAGGTTTTATTTATTTTTGTTTTGCTTTGTTTTTGCAGGGCTAAGGACTGAGTCAGGGTCTTGTGCATGCTTGGCAAGATCTCCACCTGAGCCCCAGCCCCAGCCCTAGGAAGGTTTGCAACTTCCTATCTGACACATTTTCATAGTTGATCCTTTCCATCTGAGGATCAATTCTGATGAAAACCTAAAGCAAGGGCATTTTCAGTGAGGTGGCTAAGTCTGGTCCCATTTCTCACATTTCTTCAGTAGGGAGTGAGTCTTCATCTGTGGAACTCAGCCAGCAGACATGGAGTGTGCAAGGCCCAGCCCAGGGCCTCATACTGAGTGGCCTGGCAGATGCAAGAGAGTGAACGTGATGCTTGTCCACAAAGGAATTGGAGCCCAGAGACACCCAGTGTATTCTACAGGGCCTGGGCTGAAACCCAGGGATGCTGGCACCTGGGTGGGCTGATCCATGCCACAGAGACAAACCCTCTGACCTCACGGCTGCCCTGAGGGGTATAGTGGTCTTAGGACCCACCCTCACCCACAGCCACAGGCACCTGCTCCAGCTGGCTGACGGCCTCCCAGAGCAGGGAGTGCAGGCTAGAAAGCTCTCGGCCCAGGTCAATGTAGCCCTCAAAGCCAGCTGTGTTGGAGATGGTCTCAGGATTGGAGATCTCCAGCAGGAAGCGCTGCATGTTGGTCCACTCATGCTCCAGGAACTGGTTCATGAATGACATGTACTCCTCCTTGCTGCCAAATCTGGGAAGAGAGGGCAGCCAGGGTGAGTGCCCTTTCTCTGGACCACCCCATCCCCTCAGTTCCCATCCCCACTACCCACTGTGGCCATTCATCCCATCCCACTGACTCTCTAAGTCAACTGGATCTGCCATGACCCGGGATACCAGAGTCTTTCTTCTTTGAGACCTGAATTGGTGACCGTTTTTAGGACCTTAAACCACAAGACCTGGAATGTTCCGTGTCTCCCCATTTACTGCTCATTAGAGTCTCCTTCCTCTTTTCCTCCAAATTTCAATGCTGGGTGCACAGATGATTTTCTGAACCATGCCCTTTCAGACCTCCCCTGGAAGTCCCTCCTGCTCAGCCTGGCCGTATCTGGAGTCACTGATGGCTCCCCAAGCTCATGCCCTCTCTCTGAGCTCCCTATCCTAAGCACAGATGCCTGAGCCAGAAGCCTGGCAGTTGTTGGTTACTCCTTCCTCACCCCAATGGCAAGGCCTGCTGTCTGCCCAGCACCTTGTCCATTTCACTTGCAGCCACTATCTCGTCTCCTCCCCAATACTTCTGCCTGTTTTGCCAAAATATGGCTATGCTCTTCTTCCAGGCTGCTGGTCTCATCCCCCTGCTGACTGGGTGACTTTCCAGGATCCAGAAGAGAGATGGGCCATCCTCCTGCTTGTTTAAAACCCTTGATGGCTCTCCCTGCCTTGTGTGGCCCTCTGGTCCCGCTGTCCTCTTGGATCTGGTCTTCTGCTTCTTCTGGCCTGGCACTAGATGTTCCGCTTGCTGCACTTCTGCAGCACCATGGCGCTCCCTGGCACACCAGTCTTTGCCCAAGGTTGGTTTGAGTCAGGTGAACACGTTACCCTCACATGCAGCTGGGAGATCATGTCATCTGAGGCCTCCCAGTCTTCTCTCCCCACAAGCCCAAGGCCCTCCTGAGATAATGGTTTGTGACTTGGTCTCTGGTGTATGACTATATGCTGCTTTTATTCCAAGTTTCCCTGTTTAATGTGTTCAGCTTTGAGAGCTGGGACCAGAGCTGATGCATCTGTGTAGACAGCCTGGAGCAGGGCTCAACCCACACTCTGTGAATGAATGACAAAACGACCCAGCCCTTCCACTTCTACCCGCTTGCTCTAAGAATGCAGCTGAAAACACCGAAAGTGCATCATAAGCAAAGGCATACTGAGAGCATTAACCTGAGTCAGTCTGAAACAACCTGACTGGAAATGTGCTCCAGAGGGCCGGGCTGCTCCCCTTTGGAAGAACATTGGTCATTCATTGCAAAATGGAGTTTAGGAATGTTAAGGGACATGGGGCCATCCTCAGGATGGATAATACGCTAATTTAAAATAGCAAAAGAAAAAGTATCTCCTCTTTGAAATTTAAGGAAACGTACCAAAATGGCAAGTACTTTTACTAGGAAGATGAGGGTGGAGGAGGTTTTATTTTGAAATAAGGGGGAGGGAAAGAACTGAGAATGGTAGGGACAAAAGCAGGGCCTGTTACCCCAGCCCAGCCTGCAGGGGGGCAGAAATACGTAGGGCCTGTCCCTGTGGACTCCAACCTTGCTGACTTCTGCCCACCGCAGCCTAAGGCACTCACTTGGCAAAGTTGGCCAGGTTCTGGGTAACCTTGGCAATGAGGGTGAGGGTGCGGGCAGTGCGGTCATCAGGGTACTCCTGCAGCAGGTTGAAGAGTGAGGGTGACATGATGGCTGGGCAGAGGAAACGCAGAAAGAGGGAGGCGCTGATGAGACGCTCGCTGATGTCGGGTCGGCCACGGCTGCTGCACTCCTGCCGCCATGAGGCAAACACCTCTTTGAGCTCCCGTGGAAAGACACTGCATAGGGACAGAGGAGGGTGGGCCTGGTGATCAGACGGGCGCCCAGGACAGGAGGGCAGAAGGCAGATCTGAGTTGCAGGGAACCCTGAGTTCTGACCCCAACATCTCCCCTACAGGTGTGTGAAATTGGAGCTCTCAGCGTGTCACTCATCCTGTCAGTAATCCAGCAGGCAGGGCTGGGGAGCTGAGTCCACGCAGGAGAGAGCCCAGCTTCAGTTGGGTGGACTCTCATCGAAGCGGCCAAGTGAGCTGGGAGACAAGGCCTGGCGAGCCAGCTCCACCTCTCCACCTCTCCCAAGCAGTAACACATCTTTCCACCCAAATGGTAGGCACTTGGGTGGAGGAGTGAGGAAAACGACAAGAACACATCACTGTGCCTTATGTTCCCATCACTGGCTTCTGAGATACTCCCTTTGCCTGAATATTGTCATAGGAATGTGAGATTCTATGCAGAGCTTGGAATAATGGAGAGACCACCATTAACCACAAGGGGAGCACACAGCTAGCCATGCTCTAGATAGGACGGAAACAAAGGCAGCAAATTCTTCAGGGTGACACAGTAAGCGGGCCAACACAGGATTCCTGGCTCCATTGGGCATTCTGCCCAGCTAGTCATGTCCACCTGGCCCATTTTTAAGTGACCTTTCCACCTTTCTACTCTGGGGCAGACCAGGCCCAGTGCTCCTTGAACCCAGTGTATGTCTGGCTGTCACTTACACTGAAAGCAAAGTCTGCCCTGCCAAGTTCACAGAATCACCTTCAGGCCAAGGTGCCAAGGCCATAGAGGGCTTGCTGGGCCTGAAATGTTCGTAGGGGCAAGCCCAGCAGCCAACCCAGCAGGCTCTGCAGCAGTGAATGCCAGTGGAATCAAGGTTGCCTAGGGGGAAGTGAGGCTGACTGTTCTTTAGCCCTGGCCCTCACAGCACCTGGCACAGGATTGGGCAGGGTATGAGTGATGATATCTACTGATGACCTTGTCCCAAACAGAGAGGACCCTCTGACAGATGCCAGAAACAGGAAATGGAAAATCCCTGTCCACAGAAGTGTTTTCACTGTGACCCACACTCAGCTGCCCAGGAATGGGGGACAGAGGGTGAATGCCCAGCCCAATGTGGGATAGGAAGTACGTTTAAGGCTCTCCGATTGACCCCACTCAGGCTCCAAGGTATAGAAAGTTCCACATTTAGGACCCAGCTCAAGGTGCCCCACTGGCCCCAGGTGAGTATCTTATGTAACACTGGCTAAGAGACTGGGCATGTGGGCGCTCAACCTCCTGGCCCTGCCCATTCCCATCAATCCCTTCCCCAGTGGCTACTCACCTAGCAGGCCTGCCTTTGCCTGTCTTTGGCTCTCTGAATGCCTAGCCCTGAGCTAGTGGACCCACCTGCCCCCAGGGTGCTCCCAGCCTATGTAGGAAACTCATTCAGATGCAATCATGATCCCACTCCAAAGAGATCAGGGCTGCAACTGAAGGGACCCAGGAGGAATAAGCAGATCATGTGTGGTCAGATGAAGGGACACAGAGGGACAGGTGTAAGGCCTTAGGACAGGAGTGGGTACGGGTCAAGGTGGGTGGTGAGTGAAAGCACCAACTGAACAAAAGAGAGGAGTATGGTTGTAGAGGGTTGGGACAGGAAGGGACATCAACCCTGAGCTGGAGCTATGGCACAAGCTGAAGCCAAAGCAGCTCTTCTGGTGTGAGAGTCATCACTTGGGCTGGCAGGAAGCCCACCTACATACACCTGACACTCACGTGTGCCACCACACAGCAAGGATGTACCTGGTACCAGGTCAACAGCTGTCACACATGTTCATGTGTGACATGAACGAGCAGCTGCCTTTGAAGCTGGCCTTCCTGTAAGGTCACCAGGACCAATCCCAGTCCTGGTTATGGTTCTGTATGAGCAGCCTACTCCCATGACACCTGTTGTTCTGGGGCAGGTGCAGCCTGCAGACCCTGCTTTATTTAAAGCCACCCCTTTCTTTTTGTTCTCTACTCCCAGCAGGGGATCTGCCTGGTGCTCAGATACCCACACATGTCCTGGTGGGCCTGACCACAAACCCATGGCATGAGCACCATAACTCCTAGGACAGGTGAGGAGCCTCAGGTGGGAGATTGAGCAGGGCCTGGTCAACTCGGTTCCATGCTGCAGCCTGGGCAACACACATGCAGGTGGTGCTCCCCAGGTACTGGACTGCTGTGTCTAGGTTATTTCTACAGTTATACATAAAAACTGGGTCTTGTAGACATTCTGGAACACTCTCCTACACTCAGAAGTCTGAAAAGGAGCAGGATAGGAGCCTGGCAACCCAGTAACTCAGTGGTCCAGGCACCAGATGGATTCTGACCCCTGTGCCTGGCACACTGTGAACACTCTGACAGGACAGAAGACAGGAAAGACAATAGGGCAGGAAGGCCTGGCCCAAGGGAATGCAGTGTCCTCAAAGGGTCATGGGGTCAGTACTGACCAGTAGGAGTTGATGATCTTGCAGAAAGCCAGTTCACAGCACATCTTGAGGTTGCCCTGGTGCTCAGGGAGGTCAGAGGCTGAGCACTTGCTTGGGTCCACTTCACAGTTCTCATCTGACTCGTACAGGGCTTTGATGAACTCACCTGTGGCCAGTGGGCAGGGAGAAGGGAATCAGGGTTGAGCAGACAACACCAACCCTCTGCCCACCTGAAGTCCACCCCTTCCCTACCTAGTGCATCCTGCAGGTACTTTTGGCCCACCAGTTTGAGGTACTCCTCAATGGCCTTGGTGGCCAGTGTGTTCTCACGGAAGATGAGGTGTTCATTGTCCCCACAGCGGTCCACCTCCGACATCATCAGGTCCGTCAGAAAGTCCTGGAGAGGCAGGAAGTGAGCAGAATGGGACCTAAGCTGGCCTGGTAGGCAGGACCTGAGGACTCTGGACCTGGACAGAGAAGTCCCTACCTCCCAAGCTTGCTCTTTCACCACCCTGCTGGGGATCTAGAGAGGAACATAGCACCCACCTTGGGGACTACTGAGGAGAGTAGGTAGGGTGGGACAGCCTAGTGAGGGAGCAGCTTGGAGCAGGTGACATCAGAGCTGGGCATAAGGATGGGAAGGCAGGCCTGGATGGCAAAATGCCACATGGAGCCTCAGGCTCCACCATTGTGTCCAGACTAGCTGACACAGGAGAGCTCATCCCTCCTTCCACACCGTGTACCAAGTACATACAGCTGCCAAGACCCATCAGAGTTTGGTGGGAGCACTGCATGACACACACTTGTTCTCTGCAGCCCCGTGGGGAAGAATGTAAGAAGGAAAGGCAATTCAGCTGTCTTGTGCTCAGAAGGATAAGAATGGGGGCTGAGGTCCAGGGCTCTGGCTGGGAGGCAGGCTGTGGCACCACTGCTCCTCACTGTGGGCCCCAGATTGCTCTTGGTAAGCCCCTCACCCATCAGGTCCTACACAGCTTCATGGGAAGGCCCTAGCAGAGAAGCCTCAGCCACCCTTTCCCACCAGAATGGCAGCTCCCTTCCTCTGGACACCCTGCCTCCTCATGTTCAGAGCCAACCTATGACTGGGGGGAGAGGAATAAGAGAGTCAGGCAGACTCAGGGGAGGTAACAGTTGGGGTAAGGGACCTGCCAGCTCAGAGTCTGCAAGACACCATGAAAACAGGGTTTCTGGAAGTTTCCCACTCTGATGTGCCAATTTGGGGGCCCTTTGGAATACAGAATTAAGACCTAGAGCAGGAGATCAAGGCTGGTCAACATGACAGAAAGACAGGAAGGACCCAAGGGGAAGCTATCATTGACCTCCCTGGGGTAATGCGCTCAAGGACCACTTCCTGATGTGCAGATAACCTCTAGACTCCCATCCTCTGAATACACAGAGCAAAGGTAAACTGCATCTTTCCCTGGAGCTCTGCCACAGCAGCCCTGGGGACCAGGGATTGAAAGATGAGAGATGGAGCAGCAGGAAAAGCTCAGGCCTCTGCTGCTTCCCTCATACCATCTCTGGGCCACAGGCTTTTACCATTCACTGTTTCTTAGCACCACCAGCCCACCACTGACCAGTAAATGAGGACAGAGCAGTCAGCGGGCTACCTAGCACCTTCATCAACAAGTAAAAAGGCTGAGAGGAGGGTGAGAGGAGGAGGTGGGTTGACATGGAAGAAAGCCTCGCCCCACAAAGCCACAGTGGGGCAGTCCCTCTCTCAAAGGCTGCCCGTGTTATACAGTGGCAGGCCAACGGATGGTAGGAAGTAGAAGGACCTGCAGGGGCCATGGGACTTTTAGTCATAGCCTTTCCTGCTAGGGCCTCTAGGAACAGGTAAGAGGACAGAGGACCTCATGCAGTTAAGCATCTCTGGGCTCTTCCTGGTGATACCCAACCTGGCTCCCCACTGGCACCTCTTCTGGTTGAGAGCTCAGGACCTTAATCCAGGGCATCCCCTACCCATCACACACACCAGTTATTCTCAAACCACACGACATCCAGAGGGCCAAGGCCCAGCTCCCTAGCTTGGCATTTGGGTCTATCCCTGTCACAGAAGGAGAGTCCATTCCAAGTCCAGCCCTTCTTATACAGGCTTTGGACAGCTCCGGGAGGCATGGGGAAAAGGGGAGGACTTCACACAGGGAGGCCCAGAGCCATGCTCCACTGAGCTGGACAGGTAGGAGATGATGTGTTTTCTAGGGACACCACAGTCTAGAAGCCTACTTGTCCCCCAAACCAAGTATTGGGGGGTACTGAGTGCACCTGTTTTCAGTGGCAGGTGAAAGGTGAGTTGGGCCCCTCAAGGCAGGAAATAGGCTTGGCTCTCCAATCCCCATTTCTTTTTTTTTTTTTTTGGTACTGGGGATTGAACCCAGGGGCAGTCGACCACTGAGCCACATCCCCAGCCCAATTTTGTATTTTATTTAGAGACAGGGTCTCACTGAGTTGCTTAGGGCCTCGCTGAGGCTGGCTTTGAACCTGCGATCCTCCTGCCTCAGCCTCCCAAGTGCTGGGATTATAGGCGTGCGCCACTGTGCCCGGCTTCCAATCCCACTTCTATGGGGCTCTGGGGCTAGGGGCGGTTGATCATCTACCTGTGCATGTGAAATCTGTGTCCAGATGTGAAAGTGGGGTTGGGAAAGGCTGGGGCTGGTATCCACCTGCTAGGGACGTCCTGTGTGGCATATGTGCCTTTGTCACTGGGCTGGTGGATTGTGGGTCCTATGTGTGCAGGAGAGCTCAGCTATATGACCTGCCTCAGGGCCAGCAGGGGAGGCACCTGAAGGCACGTCCACTCCCTCACTACCAGCCACCAACCCATCCACAGTCCCATGAGCCTCAGACTGCCCTACCATGCAGGACTATGAAGCCCCCACCTCGTGGCATAACTCTTGGGTTGAGGGAGCCCATCTGGGTGGGATGGCTGTCCCCAAAGCCTCCACTGGAGCTGACCTGTACTTAACATGGACAAAGGAAGGCAGATAGCCCAGTGCCTGTCACCAGGCCTTCCCACACGCACCTTCACCTTGCCGGTGCTCTGCAGGATGTGCACCAGGGCAGATGCCATCTCTTCCTTGGTCTTGGCACTGAGGATGGGTTCAAGGGCTGCACAGAGCCCCAGGTAGTGATTGGTGATGTGCTCGGCAAACTCCTTGTACATCTCCATGGGCAGGATGGTGATGGTTTGGTAGCGCGCCTTGATGCGGATCATGGGTCCGGGGCCCTTGCCGCCCTTGGGGTTGGGGGTCACCACAGGATACCACTTCTCTACGAACTGCCGCCCAGCCACAGAGGCAGCAGGCAGGCTCACCAGGCCCAGGTAGCTGTTGCGCTCCTTCTTCTTCTTCTTGTCAGTCTCCCGGTAGAGGTGGACAGTGACTGTGCGCAGAGGTGGCAGGTTGTGGAACTCAAAGTGCTCTCCCCAGAAGACATTGTCTGTCTTGAGCTTGCCCGTGGTGCGGGCATACAGCACGTCATCCAAGCACAGCTCGCACAGGTACTTCTTCTTGGCTGGCAGGTCCTTGGCCTCAATCACCCACAGCTTCAAGATGTGCTCCACACGCCGGCTATTGTCCTGCAGGGGCCCTGGGTGTTAGCTGGGGCTGCCATCTGCCTACCAGCCAGCCCAGAGCTCACGACTCCTCTGAAATGTGGGAGGGGCTCTGAGGGCAGTGGTGAAGGGGCTGGACATGGGGGATGGGTCAGATGGACACGACATGGGCTGCATCTCGTCTGCCTTGCACCAGTTTACTGACCTTGGCAAGTGACTTAAGCTGGGCCTCAGTTAGCTTTTCTATAAAACGGAAATAAAATAACCCGCACATCCAAGTGAGACTGAGAGAAGACGCTAACACAGTGCCTGACTCATCACTGGTTAGGGTACCACTGTTAGTACTTTCTCAGTTTGCTGGTCTTTAAAGTTAACTTAAGAGGTGATGTCATGGAGACCAGGATTCAGCCCAGGTCAACAAGTCAGTGGGGGGAACACACATAGGAGCAGGGATCAGTTGGGGTCCTCACCAGATGGAGGAGCCAAACTGGGCCAGGGTGTCTGCCTAGAGTAGCAGGCAGATGTCTAAGCTGGAATGGGATGGATGAGCTGGAGTTAGCTAGGGAATGCAGACAGGCAGAAGGCTACAGACACAACTCCCCTTTCTCTGGCCCAGCTTCCTGCATGTGTACCTCTGGGAACTGTTACATGGCAGGTATCTCAGACGGACCAACTCAAACTTCTCTTCCAGGGTCTCACTGGGCTCTGCCTCCAGAGTGCACCACAGTGACGTTTCCCTCCTGTTCCCTCATGTTGGAGTCTCACCTTAATCCCCCATGCTCCAGACAGAGGAGGCCCAGGCCTACCTTGTTGGGGTGCACTGCTCGCCGCAAGTTCTCCATCCACTTATCCCGCTCGGCTGCTGACCGGCAGGAAAAGCACTTGCTTCCAGAGGATGTTGTCACCTGTGGGAGGCAAGCGGGACTTCTTACAGGGGAAGGGACTGTGGCAAGATTGGGCAGTGATGGAAGGCCTCTGAGGCCACCAGCCTCCAAAAGGCAGCAGGACGAGGTTCACAACTACCCTTGCACCTCTCACTTCCCAGGTGGCACAGGAGACTTGCCGTCCTAGAGCAGGTGGGCAGCCTGGCCTGAGCCATCTGCTCATGCCTGGCTCCTCATCTCTGTCAACTCAAGAGCCCTCCTTTTCAAACAGGAACATCGCCTTCATGGCTCTTAGAGGGCACTCTGCCCAGGTCAGAGGGCAATGCTCACCTCAAGTGCAGCCATAAAGGTGAAAATGAGAGTGCCAAGAGGACAAGCAAGGGCAGGCATGAGAATCCCCTCCATCCTCAGCTGACACCTTCTGAGGGCTCTCTTTTGCCCACCAACAGTGACAACAGTGTTGTCCACAGAAGCCTAACGCCTGTGTGCCAGGCCCTGGGGTCCTCCTGCCTGGAACTTTCACCATCCCCTGCCTGCCTGACTTCTGTTCATTCTCTGGTTGTAGCCTGGGTGTTTCCTCTAGGCAAGGGAGCCTGGCCAGCGCTGCTGCCACTCTGTCCCCACTGCCCCCAGTGCCATGCTGGGCTCCACAGGGCCAACCAGATCCCTCACCCAGGCACTTGAGGGCCTATACATTTGCAGCAACCTCTGCTATGAACAAGCTGACAGGCACAGGCCATCTCAGTCTGCCCCAGGCAAGGAAGTCAGAGTCCAGATCCTGCCTGGCTTACCCAAGAGTCTTAAACCAGGAACTACACACAGGGCACAGGAGGTGGACAGATGCCTGGAGGTTTTCACCCTAGTCCCCAAATGACAGCTTGTTCATTCCTGAGGTTTTCCCCAGTTATGCATGATTGCTGCCGGTGGCAGTAGGGACGGGGTAGGAATCTTCCCAGAAACAGAAGTAGGAAGACAATAGGAATAATAGGAGATGCCTCTGGGAACTCCCAGGAACACCTGTGGCAGTAATAATCTAGGGTCCTGGCTTGGTCTTGAACCTGGATGTGTGACCTCTGGCATCCTGCCTTCTCTAGTCCACTGATTCCCCTCCTACTGTGAGGGGCTGTCCCGGGGATCCCCAGCTCATGGCCCTGTCCAGGTTGCATTGCTGGCCCTCTGTTCTTTATTAAACCGTGGGTCACAGAATGCTGGACAGAAAAAGTCTGGGCTCTATTGCACAGATGGGAAACAGGCCCAGAAAAGGGGGACTCTCCACAATCCCACATTGCACTGGCTGAGCAGGCTCTAGCCATGGGCTCTGGGGCTTATGCAATTCTATAGCAGCTTTTTGTGTGTGTGTGTGTGGTGTTGGTGATCGAACCCAGGGCCTCATGCTTGCAAGGCAAGCACTCTATCAACTGAGCTTCTATAGCAGCTTTTTCCCTTTAACTCACTTTAACCCAGTGGGGGCCCAGCAGTGTCACCTGAGCAGGCACTGGTCCATTCTTAGGAGCCCAGTGAAGAGGAATGAGACACCCCACCCCTAGGTCTCTTGTCTCCCAGGAGCCAAAAGCTATAAGCAGATGTGGCCACTGTCCCAAAGAGACTATCCACTGCCAAGGTCAGAGATAGACAAGAGGTGCCACTGATCCCTCCGATGGTGTGACCTACCTCAAAGCAGTAGTCCTGACCCAGGATGCTGCTGTGCACAGGCTTGATGACTACCTCCTCCTCCATGCTGAGGTCCAGTGCCTCCACTGCACTGCTGGGGCTGAGCAGGGACTCGTGGGAGCGAGACTCCTTCAGCCTTGGCATCAGATGGGACCTGAGGGGGCAGGCAGTTGGTGTATCAGGGCCAGGCCAGACAGGCTCCCTGGGCCACATCCACTTGTCTTGTCCCTGCAGCATTCCCCTCTTCAGTGGCAGCATTCCTCCTCCAACACTCGCTGCCCTTTGTTTTCAGGCAGGTTTGGTGGGAGGAGAAACCCAACTAGAAACCCATCAGTTCCTCTTCCCCATGTAGGGGTCTAGGTAAGGAGTTCAGCCTCCAAGTAAGCGAGAAACTGAGGATTCCATGACCCCTTGGGTTTAACCTGAGCTTTTGAGCCAGCAGGGGTGGGGTCTGGCCTGGCTCAAAGACCCACCAAGGGAAGAGCTACCCAGGTCAAGGCAGTTTTCTGGGGTTCTGGAGCTTTTCCCACCTCCCCTGCCATTAGCCCTGGTCCCCATCCAGGACCAAAGTAATCACCCTATCCCAGAGTTATTCCAGAATGCCATTGCCAGCAAAGCCCTTTCTGTCTCACTCCACCCCCGCCCCCCAGCAGCACAGCCTCAGGAACCTCCACTGCTCCATTTTATAGATGAGAACAAAGCTCTGAGTAGAAGGGATGCCACACAGTCTCCAAAACACTGAAACTTGGTTTTGGGGCCCACGAGGTAGTGCTCTGGGGCCCAGGCCAGAGTCGTTGGGCTTGACACAGGTGCTGGCATGAAGAACAAAGATGCCACCTGGTGACCAAATGGAGCCCAGACCTGGATTGATACTGACAGAATGGCCTTGAATCTAAGCCCACCGCTCACCTACCGTATGGCCCTGGCAAGTCCATCCTTCTCTGTACCTAAGGTTCTTCAGTGTGTCACAGGGAATTCACCTCAGCATACCTACTCCCAGTTTGGTAATGACTTGGTAAAGAGAAGTGCAGGTCTCTTCACAGATCACGTGCTCAACTGGAGCCCCCTTCCATAGCTGGGGCAGAGGAAGACCCAAGGCACATGGTCTGGTCCGACACAAGCCACCCTTGGTAGGAGAGAAACCTGCCTCGGCTTAGCCTACACAGACTTCCCTCCCCCACACCCTTTGCTTTTGGCTCCTGGCCAATCCATCATTCTTTCCCTACCTCACATCAGGCTAAGATATGGCCTTGACCTTGAAAGACTCAGAGCTTGGCAGGGTCCCCAGACACCTGCATGCTGGGCACACCCATTTCCATAACCACCTGGAGTAAAGGAGCCTGAGGCCCATGATGTGTGGGCTCAGGGATCCAGAAAAGTTCCGCATCTCCATGGCAACAGCCTTATGTGCACATGAATTTTCGTTCGGCACAAAGTCTAGGCACTCAAGGTGTCAGAGCTGGAAGTGAGAACCCAGGTCTTTGAAACCTCACATCATGTACCCCAGGAGACTCAGTCACCCTCCCCCATGCCTCCTCATGACCAGCACAAAGTTGGCTTCCAAAAGATCTGCGGAGATAAACAAACCAGAGGAAAGCTGTGAGGTGGGCTGAAGTCTGCTAGGAAAACATCCAAATTCCCCAGGGGTCCCTCTGGGGCTTCTCAGTATAGCCTAAGCCCAGGACCTCTCCTGGGATGCCCAGTTTGCCAAGGTGCATATGGTGGCTTATCTACAATGCCACAACATCCTAGGTATTCAGACAGGACACCCTGATGACCTCTCAATCCTTGCTCAGAATGCCAGGCCTTCTCCCCATTGCAACACTGACAAACACTATGAGTAGATCTGCCTTCCCCACCTGGAGCCTGGGCTAGGCAGCCTCACCCCCAGATTCCAGGCCTCCCTCACAGATGGGACTTTGTACCTCAGTGGAAGGATGAACTGGCTCAGATGCTGGGGAGTCTGAGAAAGCGCTTGCCTAGGAAGGTGTGGAACTCACAGCCTGGATCAGGCTACTCTTTGGCCCAGCCTGGAAAACGCCATCAGGTTAGGATGCTGGAGTCAGGGTGGGTCAGGGAGTAGCCCAGGAAGTACAAAGTACAAAGAGGTGCTGATGAGCTGGGCCACCTTCTGCCTGAGATGCCTGAATGAGCTGGTGGGCTGCAGAGATGAACAAGAGGCCACATACAGCTCACTGACCCTAACCAGGGAGAAACAAGGGGTACCTTGTCCTGCAGCCCCAGAAGCCCAGTTCAGATGCCCAATAGCCAGAACCCAGAGACTGTGGATGCAGAACCCTCTGCTCCTTCCTTACTATCCTGTCCCATAAATGTGCTTCAGCTGGCCCAGGGCCTCTATGGGCTGGGAAGGTCCCTGAGAAGAGGGCTCAGCATAGCTCAGGCCCTTAAGGCATCCTGGACCAGCCCAGCCCCGACTCTCCCTGCCTCCTCTAAGACTTCTCCATAGGGGGAAGGTGGAACAGAGGCTGCATCCAGCCCTGCAGCCCAAGTTCACTGGAAGGAAGAAGAGCAGGGGTGCCTGGCTCCTCCCAGGCTGCTCCTGGGCAATAGAGGGCCAGTTAGTTGGGGCAGGGCTTGTGGTCTTATATGTCTACATTTCCTTCCTGTTCACCCTGGAATCTACCTGCAACCCCTCCATCCTATAAACCCTGATGCAGAGTAACCTTGGTCCTCATCCCATCTGGGCCCAGAAGTTGGTCAGTTGTGACCCTGCTGGGGTGTGCCCAACCTCTTGGGTCCAATTCCTTGTCTGAAAAAGGAGGAAGGATTCTTGCCTCAGATGGAACACATGCTACAGAAGTGCTGGGAAGACAAGGTTTGCAGGGGGAGGCATTTCCCAGGCCTTTCAGTTATGGTGGGGGCAAGGAGGGGCTTCTAAGACCAGTCCTTGATACGGCTCTCTGGGCTGCTGGCTGGGGTCCACCTGCTGTTCCACCTGATCACAGTGGCCTCTTTGCTGGGCAGCTCCACCCCGGGGACCCAGGTCTCTCAGGCAGGCACATGCCACTCCTTCTGCCAAGAAGTCCCCTTCCTCTGATCCTACCCAACTCTAAACACCTAGCATCAGTGCCCTTTCTTTCATAAATCTTCCTGGACTCCCAGGCTGGGCTGGTAGATTTGTCAGAGTTGTCCCCTTGCTAGGCAGGGGGTTCCTCATGGGCAGGGGTAGGCCTGGTGTACTTCCAAGATTCAGAGCCTAGTGTTCTTGGCCAAAGCCCTCAAACCTCAGCAGCCAAGGTTAGCTACACCTGGAGTGGGGAGGAAGTCAGCTGGGACAAGGACAGACCTCCCTGAGCCCACAGACCCTGATGACATGGCTGCTCCCTGGGATGCCTGTTATTCAAAGCCAATTCCTAAGAAGCACCCTACATGTTCACCTCAGAATCTCCATGAAAGAGCCCGAGACTACCATATCCTCTATAGCAGCACCCAGTTTCCCCATGGTGCCAGCCCACTCTGGGACCTCAAACATGGCAGATTCTCTAGATACACAATGGCCCTCAGAGGACTAGAGCCCCTAAGGCCCCTACACGGGAGGCCCTTTCCCTGTATCCTCCATGGCATGGAATTCTCACACCTCCCAGAAAGTAAGTGTGGCACCAGGATTCCCAGGTCACTCATGGGAACCAGGCCATAGGACAGTGAGATCTTCCCTGGGCCTGGGGCATGCAGGAATGGAGTACCCCACTGGTCATCCCCAGCAGACCACAGCAGGACCCTCCACCAGGGGGGCCCCTCCACCTGGCATGGCCTCCGTCTGTCCCCTCCCAGCCTACAAGATAATCAAGTCCTGAAGGCCTCAAGGTGGAGTTCAAACCCTTCCTGAAACTCCCCTCACACTACACCCTGGTTAGTGACCTAGCCATGGACTCTGCCTTCCAGGGGTCTTGGCCCAGGTTCTTTCCTCAGCCTGTCCTACCTTTCCCTCCACCTTTCCACTTAACAAAATCCTTCCATTTTCAAGGCCGGTTCAATGCCCCCATAATATGCTGTCCTGGTCTTGTGAGCTGGTCAGCCCACACCCATGCACCTGAGCCCCACTCTGAGCCACAACTACCTGGCTCCTCACTTAATCATGATTACCCTGTTAGGACTGAGGCACTGAGCCTAAGAAAGGCCAAGTGACTTGCCCAAAGTCCCTCAGTAGCAAGGCTGCGTAGGACCTCACCCCAGCTCGGGAGAGTCCAAAATTGACTGCGTCAGTGTACATCACAGCCTCAGCCTGGCCTTTTGTGGCCAGGGGCAGTAGGGCACAGAAAGGTCCACAGGCAGGTTGACTGCTCCCTGGGTCTGTAACCTGCTCACTCCAGGGCAGCCTTGCCCAGATCCCAGGAAATATGGGCATGAGCACAGGGGAGTCACTGCTGGAGACAGAGTCAGTCCCAACAGCAGTTCATTGTGAGGATTGGGCAGCAGGAACAAGGGGACATTGTCCCAGCTTCTGGGCCACAGCCTTATCTGATAACCTTCCAGCCAACCCACAAGCTGTTTTTCAACTCTGATCCTTTTTTCTCTTAAAAGGTTAGTGACACAGAAGTTCAGTAAACTCTCATTTCAAACTGAGAGGGGACCCAAAAACAAAGACAAAGTTTGTGATAACTAAAAGCTCTACCTGACACAGAATGCTTGCAGCTCTGAATGGGGTGAGCTGAGAATGGGGTATTTAGCCTGGAAAGTAAGGGGCTCAGGGTCACCCTCCAAATCTCAAAGGGACAGAGGGAGCTGCCCTTTGCTGCCCCAAGGCAGGGCCAGGACCAGCTCAGTGCCAGTTGTCCCCAAACAGTTCAGGCTCATTTGCTTTTAGAGAGAGTGGACATCCTGTCTCTGAAAGTACATAAGCAGGAGCTGGGAGACCCTTAAACACACGCTGTGGAGAGGATGCCTGCACTGCTGGGGGCTGCTGGGGTCACAGGTGGGCAATGCATGCATGCAGGCAGGGAGTGGGTGAGTGCATGCTACAGAAATGCCACCAGACACTGGGAAAAGGCAGCAAGACAGAGGCCCTAGAATCCAGGGTGCCCACCTGCAGGAGCAAACCTAGTCTCTATTCCTGGCAAATACACGACCTTAAGTGCCTTAAGTCATGCAAGTCTCCAGGCCTGCTTCCCATACACAAGTAGGGATAACAGCACACCTTCCTCTCAGGTTTGCTCTAACGATTAAATGAGAATCTACATGCTCAGGAGGCCAAGTGTCAGGGCCAGGGGCTACTGTCAGTCATTCATGACTGTCCCCTTTCTCTTTACCCACCTCATGGACATGCAATGCTCAGGAGTGGGACACAGCGATGAACACTGGTGAGCGATGGCCACAGTGTTTATTGAGGTTGACGATTCTAGGGTAGCTGGTACTGGAGTGATGGGATAAGGTTGTTCCCTGCTTCTTCCCTGACCACTCAAATTCCCTACATCCTCCATCTGCAAAGTGGGACCACTCTGTCTGCTCAAATACTCAGGATGTCTCAAGTTGTTTAAATGCCCTTAATTTCTGTTGGTGAAATTAAGGAAGCAGGGAGGTTCCCTTGCTTGTGACTCCTTGGCATGGCACCTCCCAGTCCCAGGTACTTGTGCTGGTCCAGGCCACCACCTACTGCCACAACCAGGCCTGGACTGGGAAGACACCCTAGATAAGGCGGGTCTTAGCAGTTAGAACCCAGCAAGATCTCCAGGTCCCATCCCTAGGGATATGCTCACTGCACTGCAGGCAGGCTCAGGCTGTGGTGCTGGAGATCTCTGCCTGTTGGGGGCAGCACACTTTCTGGACACTACCCTGGTGCACGTGAGGACAAGGGCACTGACCTCCTGGGAATTGAGCAGCAGAACATAAACAGAGCCATACCCTTCTGGGAACATCCAGCAGAGCCATCTCTCTCAGTCTGGCCCTGTCCTGCTGCCCTGGGAACTGGCTGCTGAGAAAGCCAGTGCTCACTCCTCGCCCAGCTGGGCTCCCAGGAGGGGAGAAGAATGCAGTCCTTTAGTGGCCCTCAGGGCCCTGGGGATATACAGATTGTCCTAAAAAAGCAGGGAGGCTGGTTGCTCAGCCTGGGAAGGCTTCCTAGGATGACAGGCAGTGGGGGCAGGCCTTTGCAGAGTCAGCCAGGAGCCAATGTGATGTCCCCATGCACATACTGAGCCCTGCCTTTACCCTATTCCTAGGATCACCACACCACAGGGCTGAGCTGGCAAAGAGGAGAGCCCCACACCCTTGCAACCAAAAGAGGACAGGGGCCAGGAGTGGTGATACATGTCTGTGATCCTAGCTACTCAGGAGGCTAAGGCAGGAGGATTGTGAGATTAAGGTCAGCCTGGGCAACTTATTGAGATAAGAAACAAAAAGGGCTGGGGATGTAGCTCAGTAGTAGAGTACTTGCCTAGCATGCACGAAGCACCCTGGGTTCCATCCCCAGCACTGCAAACAACAACAAAAGCAACCAAACAGGGTGGCTCATCAATTGCTTATGGCTATAACACAGCCGGAGGCCTGGTACCATAGTACCCAATGGATGCTGATCAAATGAAGGGCAATGTGGCAGCCTGAACCTAAAACCACTTACTATGCACCTACTAGGTGCCCAGCTGCATGACAGGTAGTTTTAACACACACATATCATCCCTCACTCTTTCCCCAACAACCCTGCTTTGAAGGTAGCACTGTCCCAGCAGACAGGAAGGTAGAAACTCAGTCTGAGGCCCCCTGAGACCTGGCTCAGGGAACCCCTGCCACACACACCCCCAGTGAATCCAAAGGTTCCATGAAGGACACTTTCAGACATGTCTTCTTTGCAGAAGAGGAAACTGAAGCCTGGAGAGCAGGAGTGGCTTGGCAGATCACGCAGTCCAGAGGGAAAGCTCAGGTCCTGGAGGTCTCATCACCCTTCTTTGGGCAGTCCTCGTCCCTTCATCATGTGCAACCAGGCCTGGGGCCGAGCATCCAATCAACCTAGCATCCCACAAGGGCCCCTCTCTCTAGCCATAAGGGAGGTGAGGAACCTGCCAGGGAGTCCTGGGTTCCTGCCTGTGACCCCAGACTCATACTCTTTCCCTTGGACCCTCAGATTCTGAGTAAGTTCCCTTCTCTCTTTAGGCTGAGTTACTCCAGAGAGTAACAAAAGCTCTATGTCAACTTCCTGTAAACTGAAGGGCTGTGACTACTTTAGTACTAAGACCACCACCTGCCGTAACGTACCAGTATCTCACTGCTGCCTGGTGGTGACTTGGGCCACAGGTCCGGGGAGAGACCAGGGTTGTGAGAGGTGCTGGTATGGTCCCTGAACAGCATAGCAGACTTCAGCACCCTGAGCAGACCCCAGCCTGCCTTTCCAGGATAACTGTGCAGGTCAAGTGGAGTCTTGCAAAAAGACCTTTGGGATCACATTTACCTTTCCACATCTTACTTCCTTTGGGGTGGAGGGGTTCAGGGAGAGAAGAAACAAAAAACTTTCCATCTAATCCCCCAAGTCATCCTGCAGCCTGAATAATTTCGAGTTTTTAATCAATAGCTGTCAGACTTGTCAAATTACTTTGGGGACCGCAAAGCAGTTTTTAAACATTCATAAACCTCAGTAGAACAGCGAAGTGCCCTGAATTTTAAGAGAAGAGAATCTAAGGAACACTCGTTGAATAGGATGAGATTTGAGCTGATCGAAAGTGAGCTGATGGCCAACTGCCCCTCCTGTTTTCAGCGCTTGGCCCTACCCTGGTCCCCAGGAGGAACCACCAGCATGAACTGTCACTCAGAAAGATCAGGGAGGGGGACACCCCAGTTCTGAACTCTGTCTCAGTGAGCCAAGGAAAGCAGAGTCCCGTCCCCCCACTCTCAGCCCTAGGAAAGAGCCCAATTTCCTTGCATGTCAGAGTCTTGAACCCAGCCACATCTGAAGTGACCCTGACAGCCAGACTTCCATGCCCACTGTGCATGAAGTGACCCTCTATCTGCTGCTCTGTCCCCAACTTCTCCAACTGGACCCTCATGAGATGTTTCAAGGCCCAGGCTAAGGTATTCCCTCTCCTTTGAGTAAAACCTGTCCCTGTCCTCTCAACACACTCAGGTGGTCCCTTGATCTGATGAATCACACCACTGTGGGGCTGGTTTCAAACTGGTTCCCCAGCCACACTGGGAATCCTAAACACCTCCAACAGTAGCCTCAAAGTCTGGGAGACGCAGGACCCAGGAGTGGGTGATGGTGATATAAAAAGTAAGGAGTTACCTGAAAACCAGGTGCTCCCATTTCCCAGGAAGTCCCTTCCCTGCCAGTTAATCTGAGTCCTCTCAGCTCTCCACCTCTATTAAGCCTCCCTTGGATCATGTCGGCCCCTCTGCAAAATGTGGGAACGCAGGCATCTTTTCCCAACTCATCTCTTCTGCCCAAGACTCAGGTGCCATGTCTTGTGGCCCCCTGCAACTGTGCAGCTTGTCCACATTAGGGTGACTGGTGATCTGAGGACTGTCTTCTTCCTTAATCCCTGGGAACCAGGCTTCTGCTTCGACCAAGGACCAGCCACTTGTCAACCTGCTCTGGGAACTATGCTGCCAATTGAATGCAGAGAGGTGGCCTCCTTCTTTAAATGCACACAAATTTCTGTGACCTTGGTCAAATTAATAACCCCTATCTCAGCGTTTCCAACTATAAAATGGGGATACTACCATCTGTGGCCCTATCACTGGTGTAGAGGTCACCTGACCTACAGTGAGTTCTTTATACATGGCCCTGTGATTAGCCCTGTCTCCATGCCCTACCCAGGCTGGGTTGGGACCCTGCCTTACCCTTGGCATTCTGTCCCCTTCCTAGCATCCTCTGATGCTCCTGGCTTCTCCCTGGCCCACTGACACTTCTAAGATGCCTTTCTCCCCAGAGTTAGCAGTTCTTTCCTGCCTATTTTAAAAAGCATCTCTGCCAACTGACCCCTTCCCACCTTATCTGCTCTATCATCCAGCTCCAAGAACAGGCTCAAAGTACAGGCCATTTGGGGCAGGCACTTCAAAGACCCTCTTTAAAGAGGGACACATCTGGGAATAGGCACTGGTACCCAAGATTGGTCATCAGGCTGGTGCCTCTTCAATTCTAGCCACCATCTGGAAAGGAGGGATTCTGTGGCCACACAGGGACCTCTCCTTGTTAGTAACTTGACCTCAGAGAGGCAAAAGCAGCAAAAATGTGATGGGGAAGGGGCACTGAGTCAAGAAGTGCAGCCCTCCACCTGCACTCAGCTCCCTCACCTATCAAATGGGCTGACTTCTGCAGAGCTGACTAAAGATCCACTATGCTAACATCCCACCCAGGCTGAGTTAGCTCACCTGCCATATACAGTAACTGAGCACCTCTAGCATTCTAGCCCTGAGCGTAAGGCTCTGAGCTGGGGAACCCCATTGGGCAACAGAGCAGCAGCTCCTCAGACTGTAACTGGCAGGAGGTTGCCAGGAGTGTTCAGTGGCTGCAGAACAGCAGGAGAGTGTAATTGCTGGCAAGCCCCAGGTTTCTGGGCCACTGGCAAGGGTGTAAACTCAGAAAAAAGATGTCAAAGGAGTGGGAAAGAGGGTGACACTCAAGTACCTACACACTCGCCTCTCACGCCACTATCCCACATCCTAGAAGTGCATGCAGTAGGCACTGACGCCACATTTTGCAGACCCCCTCCCTACCTCCGACTCTTGTGAAGCTAATTACTGTTAAGGAAACTGAGGCTTACAGACCTCAAGGGGCTTCCCCAAGGCCAGAGTGTCCAGTCTGGAGTCCCCTCTTGTCTCCCACATTCCACACTAGCTGGCTCCAGGGTAAGTCAGTGCATCTGTCATTTGCCACCTGGCCCAAGGGACTGCATCCGATCATGCCACTCACTTAAAGTATAGCTTCCAAGATGTGTCCCAAAGCCAGTCAGGCCAGCCCTGCTCAGCACATCAAACTGCAGTCTCACCGGGCTGCCACCTTTGCTCCAGATGAGACACTCCCAGCAGCCAAGCCCTTCTTCTCTGTGCCTGGCTCAAAGGCCACTGCCTCCATGAGCCTCCCCACCACAGGTGACAAACCCTCCGGCCCTCAACAAGGAAGTGAGGCTCAGAGAGGCCAAGCAGTTTGCCTAACATCTCAGTACACAGGCACAGTGTGGCCCAACTCTTCCTACCACTAATCGAAGCCTCAGGCCTTCACCAAACCTACAGAAATCACATGATCAAATGTGCCTGAATTCAAGTAACTGCAGGAAACTTGGTGCACGAGAATGGCACCCAGCCTTGCCTTTGTCACCTGCTGGTGATCCTGTCTACAAAATGGTAAGAAGAGCATCTAGTTGGTGGGCAGTCTTATCCACCCCAGCATGGTACTGAGAGAGGGTGTAGGCCCCACGACTAGACTAAGATAAGCCAAACCCCTCCTCTGACTTCTCCAGAAATAGGGTACTTCCCCAGTGAAGACTCAACCACACCAAAGTGACGTGACTTCTGATGAATGTTCCAAATATTTGGAGCCAACACAACCTCCTCAGTGTTCTGCCCCCTCCACCAGGGCCTCATGGATCAGAGCAGCGCTTGCAGGGAGAATGTGAGACAAAGCACACCAGGGACTGGGCAGAGTCGGCATGCCCCCAAGCCCCAGCACAGCCCCTTGCAGATCAGCCTAGAGCCCAACTCAGCAAGGGCTGAGCTCCTCAGCTCAGAAAACTTCCAGTGGTTCCTGGCATTTCCCGGTTCGCAACAGAACCTCATGGAGGTGGTGCCTGTGGACAGCAGCACTGACACTGGAGCACCCTCACTTTAAAAACGAAACTCAGCACCAGCACTCTTCTTGGGCCCCGCCTGTGGGCAAACCTATCCTAATTGCTTCCAAATTCTGGGCTGGTGGTGGATGTTGGGGCAGACACGCAGAGATCCCATGCTGGGGACTCCTGAGTCTCTCCCCAGATCAGGCACCTGTGTCGACCACTTCTCTGACAGGGAGCATGTGGCCCACCTCATTCAGGGCTCCTGTGCGTGCGAGCTGGCAATCCCCCTCCCTCCCGGAGGACTCCCTCCCTCACCCCAACCTCCACTCAAGTCACTCACCAACCCTGTGTGGCTACCAGGCTCACCAGGCAGGGGATGCTGTGCAGCCAATCCAACTCTGCTCTGGTCCTAGACATGCTACTCCAGCCCTGTCCACTGGGACTAATCATAGCTAATTAAACAAAGGCCATGTTCCAACTCTCTGTAGTGTGCTTTTAAAGGGCCAGTGTCCCACTTGGCGGCTGGGAAATTAAAGTTACAGCTCTTCTTTTTCTGTACAAGCAGCAGAAAAGCAAACAACAACAACCAACAATGAAAACCAAACAACCAAAAACCAAAACCCCAAACCAAAGCAAACAAACAAACAAACAAAACAAAAAAAACACCCCAAAAAGTTGTGATCAGATTAGAGGTCTTGGGCTTCCAAGAGAGACTTAAGGCAAAATGCGTTAAGAGTTAAAAATCCAAAGTTCAGTGCTGGAGGTGTGGCTCAATGGTACAGCACTTGCATGCTACAGGTGACACCCTGGATTTGATCCCCAGACAAAAAAGAAGAAAAGTCAAGTTTTGCCCAAAGGCCTCAGCCCCCAAACAAAAAGAACATGACTAACCCTCAAGAATGAGAGCAGGCATGGCAGCCATTTCGAATGTGCAGTGCTGGGTACTTGGTGGTAAGGTCTCCTCTATTCCTCCCAGCTCCCATGGCAGGCAGGGCCACTGCCCCATCCTCCAGAGAAAGAAGCTGAAGCCAGCAGAGGGGTTTGCCAGATTCCATAGCAGACAACCCACAGGTCAGCCAAAGCAAGGTTCTTTCTCCCTCCCTTTCCCTCCATCTCCACCAGCTCCACATTTTCCATCATCTTTCCTCTGGGGGGGCGGGGGGGTGCGGGGGGGGGGCAGTGGTGAGAATGAGGAATCACTTGTCACAGGTACCCAACTTCTGGGCTTTCAGGCTGAGCCCCCAGTCCCTGTGAGGTCCATTCTGTCACTTTCCCCATCTTCTGAATGAGAAGACTGGGAATCATGAGTTCTGACAAAACACAGGAGACACAAATGCCAGGGAAAGGAGGAAGTGGAAAAGCAGGAGGGAGTCAGGAGGGAGGACAAGGGGGAGAAGGGGTACTTTACTCCCAGGCCTCCCCAACAGACTGTGTGGCCAGGTGGCAGGTGAGGGGAACCAAGGCAGGTGCAAGAAACCATCCTTCTAAACCAGGCTCAGGCGGAGCCTGTCCATAGGAATGGAGGTTCTCCTGGGCCCCAGGCACCACAGGTACACACATCATCCTGCCCCACCGCCTGCCTCCTCCTGTTCAAAGGGAGAGAGCCAGCTCAGCTCGCTTTGCCCACAGGGAGTGAAGCATCAGCCAAGCCACCAACACTGCTACACAAACAGGGAGCTCCAAAGCTGGGGGCTCCCTATGCATGAGCACCCTGAGGTTTGACAAGGTTCAAGGCCACCATTCTATCTTCTTGAACCCTAATGCATCTGGTGTGGATATGGACAAGGGGGGTCAAACATCAAAGGAAATAGGACAGGGGCAGGAGGAATGCCCTTTAACCCAGGCAGACCACACAGCTGCCCAGGTGCCTTAAAACCCACCACTACCAGCTCATCCATGGGGTTAACCAGGAGGTCTGGTGTGGGGGTTCTGTGCCATTCTGGTTGTTTTACTTAGCAAGTGTGGACCACTGGGCAGGTAAGTCCTTTCACCTTCCTGGGGCTGTTTCCTTATGTATAAAGTGAAGTAATACACTAACCCCTACAAATAACACAGGTAAAAACGCTGCCTAGCCAGATGCAGAAAAAGCATTTAACAAAGCAAATGGGACCCCAAAGACTGACTCAAATATCTGAATGCCACTCATTCGACATGCACCAAGAATCCACTAGGGCTCCATCAGACCTTAGGTTGTCCCCAATCTTGGGCTGCAAACCAAAATATATTCCGCACTCTCCCCGTAGCCAGCAAAGCCATGGGGAAGGTAAAGGTCCTGGGCACCAAAACATTCTATAAAGATATCAAACTTCTCTCAAAGCCAAACACACAAGAAGGTTTCTAGAGAACAGCCATTGATGTAAAGAAGTGTACCTCTGCTCTGAGAAAGACCCTTGGAGTAACCCCAGCTCCAGGCATTCTGGTTAGAGGCCTTGGACCCAGTAAGAGATTGGAACAAGGAAGGGAGATGATAGGGACTAGACAGGGTCAGCGAACTAAGCAGAAGTCAGAAAAAGCAAGACATACACAGGGCAGTTAACCATCCTCCAGAGCCCAAGACGGCAGCAGATCAGAGAGCTGTTAAACATCATTCTGGGGGCCTGTGTGGTCCTCCTGAACCAGTAACTCTGGGGATTCTGCCAGCATCATGGTGCAGGTCTGAGGTCAAGCTCGGTGGAGTGAGACGCAGCATGGCCCACACCCAGCCCCTCCTCAGTTCTGCACTGCCTGCCTCCTCCTCACTGCCTTTTTCTTTTCCACACACCTGTCTGTCTGGGCCCCAGTGGTTCTCACCAAGTCACCAAAGACATTCATGGTGTCAAAGCCAACTTAAGAGACAGCTGGCTCCTCCCTGAAACCCAGACTGTTGCATTCTGGACTCCTTCTTCCTCATAGGCCACTGCTCCCTCCCCTCCTTTTCTCCAGGTGTTGGGGTTCCTCAGTGCTCTCATTTTGGAGGCACTCTTCCTTAGCAAAACACATTTCTTTGGTGATGTCATCCACTCCTGTAGCTTTAAATATCTCCAGTGTGCTCACGACTCATATTTACATCTCTATCCCTTCTCTCTGAGTTCCAGACTCTTATCTAAATGTCGGTTTGACATCTTTTGGGTGCCTTGAAATGTCCCACATGGAGCCTGTCTCAGAGGGAAAGCCAGGAGCCTCCAGACAAGAATTTTCCCTTTCCCCACTTTTAGAATCCAATCCATCAGCACATCCTTCTGCCACCCTCTGGATCTCCTCACCCCTGGTATCTGCAGAGCCCTCCAGCCTCCCCTGCCACTAGGTTTCCTCCTTTACTCTCTGCCAAGGAGTCAAAAAGACCCTTTAGAAATGCAAAGCATATTATTTAACTCTTTCAGCTTAAAACCCTTCAATTACTCCTGACAGCTCTCCAAAAAACTCTGAACTCCTCCACAGGTAGAAGTGGCCAGGCTACCCTGTGACCTCATCAGAAACAAGCCCGTGAAGTCTCTGCTTCTCTGCCTCAGGGACCCAGTACTTAATACTCCCTGGGCAAGGAGTTCATGCTCTACCCTGATCTCCCATCAGCGGCCTTCTAGACTCTTTTGGAACTCCCTGACTGATTCCTCCACAACAGGTCCTGTCCCGCCCTGTCCTCACTACGCCCCAGTGAGACACCTGTCTGGTTTTCTTCATAGCAACTTGTCCGTGAAGTCAGCAAATGCAAAGTGCAAACTACATGCCAGGCACCATGTCAGGTACTGCGGCTACAGGTGCTGAACAAAGCAGACAAGTCTCCAGCTTACACTTCAGTAGGAGAATTTCACTTAACCTGGAATTTCTGTGTTTCTATACTTGTTCTTCCTCTCCCACCACCAGGTAAGCTCTATGTGGCCAAGGGCTGGGTCTGTTGTATCCTAAAAGAGGATCTGCCATGGTGTAAGATCAGTAAGTGCTTGTGAAATGAATATGCAAAAGTAAGGACCAGGCGGCCAAGGAGCCAAATCCAGAAAGATACAAGTAATCAAGAGTCAGGTCTTCACTGCTTCCCAGGACAGACACCTCCCATTACCCCAGGGTCCCAGGTGAGAAGGAAGACTTCTGCAATGTCCCCACCTAGTAGCCCCAAGTTCTTTGGGAGATCAGAGATGCACAAGAGTTTCCTGCAACTACTGGAGAAGAAATGGGTATTGCAGACCTGGGCAGTTATGGAGAGCTTTCTGAAGAGGTGAGGTCTGAATAAGGCCAATTCACACTTCCTCCCATATCTAGAGAAGAAGAAAAAGAAATTTGTGTTTCAGGGCTCCCATGTTCTTTGCTCTAGCAGGAGACAAAGACAAAACCCTACTCCAAAAACCCTTTACTTTTTATTAGTGTCTGGATCAATAAAAGTTTTAGGAGTAAAGCTTCTCTCCCGCAATACTAACCGTGAGAGACAGACTTGGATTATTAAATCTGTCTGGAGAGGCTGTGGCTGGGAGCTCAGCAGGGCACCCCAATGCCAGCAACTGCACCTCTGTTCACCTCTGTCCTCCTGTGTGCTGAGAGCACTTGCTGGCTGGGAAGTCTGGGGAATCAAGGCTCTCCTCAGAGCCCACCTGCTAGTTCCCTGGGCAGAGATCAGGAGCCAGGCCAACTGATGCCCATCGTCCAGTTGCCCTAGAGCCTTGCCTGCTTTTGCCTTCTCTGCTGCACTCTAGGGCTGCTCTCCAGTCCCCAAAACAGTACCTCCCCCCAGGGCAGGGCTTGGTCCCTAGGGGAAGGAGAAGTTGTCTAACAACATCACCTTCACTCTTCCTCTCCAAGCTCCAGGAGGTCTGCAGGGTGGGGCAAGATTTGGATGGGTCAGTGTTGACCACTGCAAGGCACACACCAGACCTGCAGGGAGGCAGCTGGTCTTAGAGCAAAGCTTCCACCAAGGAACAGAAAGAGCCCCTCACCCTACAGCCCCAAACCACCCCCATCAGAGGCCTGAGGACCTGTAAGCCAGGGAAGACATTAACTGGGCCCCTTCCCTCACTCCTGCGGAGCCATGCACAGACCTTGGTGGAGGTAGTGTAGGCTTCTCCACTGACCTGTGTCTGGGCACCTGAGGACGAGGAGCAAGATCAGACTCCTGAGGATGGCTGGATTTCCACAGAACTGTCCTTCCAGACTGGCCCAGGATCTTGCCAAGGTTGTCACTGAGGAGTCCAAGACCACAGAGGCCCATTCCTGAGGACTGTGCAGGCCCAGGTGGCTCTCACTGCCACAATTTGGGGCCTCGAAGCCAGGGCAGTCATCTAAGAAGTGAGCCCAGGAAGGCTTCTTACCACAAAGCAGAGCCAACTCTGTGTCCTCCAAGTTAAAATTTCAAAAATGACTTTAAAAAACAGTGGTGACAACATCTAAAGATTTCCGGTTCTCCAGAGAACAAGTGGAAAATTACAGTCTTCCACACAGGTAACCACAGGCACAACCTCCATGTCAAAGAAGTACAGGAGGGCTCTTGAAAGCAAATAATTGCTCCTAGCCACGGGCAAATCTTTCCAGGGCCTCTGGCAGGGAGCAGGCCTCGCACAGAGCTCCACCAGGAAGCTGGGAGAGCCTAAGCTCAGAGGTCCCTTCCAGGCCCCGCCCCTAGACTGCTGGCTCCGCCCAGTGTCAGATCCTGCCCTCAGAAGTCCCGTTTTGGGCCTTTGCACTTGCCATTTCCTCGGCTGGCTGGAGGCAAAGCTACTTTCTTTTCTTTCTGGTCTCAAATCCAAAGTCCACTCCTGGGAGTGCCCCTCCCTGACCACTTACTTATGGGCAACTCCCATCCTCACCCCTGTAATCACCCTGCTTCATTTTTCTACATAGCACGGATGTGAGGTCATTTTGTCCCCCCCCTCCCCATGAGAACTTACCTGCTCACCCCTGCAAGTCCAGCACACTTTGAACAAGGGCCGAGCACAAAGTCGGCAGATGTAGGGGATGAATGAATGGATCCTCCTAGTTGGTCTGAGACAAGTCAGTCAAAACTGTGTTAGAAGGAGTTTGGGTAACCAGAGTTGGGGGCAAGCCAAGGTAAGCTCTCACCCCTGTGCGCTGCTCCCAGAGCATTCCTGACTTCCATGGGGCGGCGCCACGCCCCAACTCTCTCCAGGCCGGAAGCAGTCAGCCCCGCCCCCAACCCTGCAGCCCTAGCCTCTCTTCCCTTTCCAGGCCCGGCTAAGAGTGACATTTCGCCTCCAGCTGCAGCCAGCTGCAACCGCTTTAGGCTAGCAAAGGGCCACTGCGCTCCAGGGGAAACGCAGGGCCAGGATTGGGGCGGAGGTGGGGGTTTTGAGTTCCTGTCTCCATGGAAGCCAGGCTCCCCAAGATCCCTGACAGCCGGGCTGCAGGGCTGCAGCAAAGCACTCTGGTTCTGGAAGAAGACAAGGCCCACGCGGGAAGATTTGGGCTCAAATCAGTTCAGCCAGAAGACCCACCTGGGCAAAGACCCTTCCTCCCCGGTATTTCCATTCAAACATTTTAAAAAGCAATGCAAACAGATCCAGACGGGCCAGGGGTTGGCTTATCATGGTCACCAGGACAGAAGGATCATGGGGAAAGGGACAGAAGGACAAAAAGGAAACAGGACTCCTAACAAAGGTCCCCTAGCTGGGAGGAGCACAGTGGGTCCCTGGCAGCCCTCCTAGATTCAAGATCCTTTCCAGGGCCGATTTCTCTTCTGCTGGAAGTTTATTGCTGGGCCAGCAGGGCAGACCATGACTGTTACGGGACAGACAGACACCTGGGCCCAAATGTCAACCCACCCATTGGCCATTCTGAAGATTCATCCCCAGTCCCTCCACACACGGTCCTCACCTCAGCACATTCCTCGGAGAGGGGCACCCCCAGCCAACCAGACATTTTCCCATCCCACTAAAGAAGTCACAGCTCTGGGTTTCCATTTACTGAGTCTCTACCACCTGCAGGGATCAGACCTCCTTCCCATTCAGCTGCCACTGAGGGGGGTGGAATACAGGACTCTAACTGAGGCCAGGGGCTGGAGCTTCTGCTAGAGTGCTGGTAGCTGATGATGCCACTAGCTTACGGAATCCAGGCCTTTCGTGGAAATATGAGGCTGTGGGAGGAGGGCCCCCACCTGGCCTCTTCTAGCCACTGGGTCATCACAGGCCCTGGCTCACCATTGCTGAGCCCCCAAGAGGCCCCAGACTGTGTCAAGCACCTACTGTGTGCATGGAAGCAGGATCCTGGCTGGGGCAGGGCTGCTGAAGAGGTCTTACAGTGTGGCCCCTCTTAGGCTGTGGGGCCACTGATTTATTCCATGCCCAGCTGGGCCCCAGGTTCCCAGTTCCAGTGTTCTGGGCATCAGTGATCCTGATCCCAAGAGGCCCCAAACCACCCCAGAGGGCACCCTCATTCCCCATCCCTGCTCCCCTTGGGACTTGCTGGCCTACTAGGCAGAGGTACGCTTACGGTGGTCGCCTGCCTGTTGAGGCGAGGTTTACCTCCCAGTTTTCAGTTTATCCAGTGTTCTAATAAAATTTCCCAGCAGGGGAGAGGTGAGGATATAGTCACCAAGGTGCTAAGGCTAGAGAAGCCCCTTTGGCTCCGGAGCAATAGAGGCACAGGAAAGGCAGAAGCAGGACTGTTGTCACAAGCCTCCTCCAGGGTGCAGGCTTCAAGTCAGGCCTTCTCTCACTGACTCCCTGATCATGGTGACAAACAGGTACAGCAGACTCTGTGACCACCTTACACATGGAGTAAAGTCCAGAGATGATAAATCACTTGCAAAAGCTAACCCAACTACAGCTGAAGGGAGATGTGCCCCATGCCAGACAACTGTACCCAAAACTGCCCCTCTTGTCTCCCTCCCCAATTCAAACACTCCTTCCTCCTGGAAGCCTTCCTAGACTTCCTGCAGGCAGGAATTTGATTCACCTAGTTCTAATATCTCATTATAACAGAACAGGCCCCATGATAGTACCTCTTGCTCTGCATGACAGCCGTCACTGGAGGGGGTCACAAGCTAACAAGAAATGGGACTCAGAAGGTAGCTATCCCAAGGCAGGATTCCACACACACCAGCTGTCTCACCTTGAGTAAGTTACTTCCTCCATCCCCTCCTACCCCCAGTAAGTTACTTCCTCCATCCCCTCCTAGCTCCTCCTAGTCTGCATAACCTTGTACAGGCTCCTTTTAAAGTCATCTTTAATAATATGTAAAAGTATGGAATACACAGTGCTCATTCTTGGCCCCCACAGCTGGGGGATTTCAGAGACACCCTGTCCAGACACTCCTGTGTGCAGCACCTGCCGTGAGTCAACTACCCACCAACAGCCCAGAGCTGTGGGCCTCCCTGAGCAGTGAGCCCTGCATGCCTCCACACACTCCTCAGCTCTGCTCCGCTGCCAGTCAGCAAAGGCCTTCCTCCTGTCCTACCCTTCCCAAGCAGGCCCTTGCTTTCTCATGGCCTCACCTTGCTTCCTCTGGGCTCCCCTCCGACCCCTATTTCTAATTTTCATTCACCTTTGAAGACCCAATTCAACCACTCCCATCCAGAGGAGCCCTTCCTCAGTGTCCTCAGGCACAGGATGTGCCCAGGCTCTCCCTCTTTCTTCCAGAGCTCCCAGCCTGGCTGCCCATCCTTTAGGGTCCTTCTTGAGGTCTACTCATCTTTAGTTCCTCAGGACTAAAGTTCTCAGGAAGCACACACTGCAGGTCGGTCTCCTATGAGAGGAGTTCCTCAGGGCCCTTATGTCTTAGCTTCTTTCAGATCTAAAGATGTCCTTACCAACTGGACAAGGCCCTCTGGGGCACTCTGGAACCCCCATCCCATGGGCTTCCCTTTCCAATGGTGACAAAAGAATAAGTCCCAATGATCATCAAGGGACACTTCCAGGTGGTCCTTGAGCTCCCACCCTGGGAAGGGCAAACTTTCCTTGTGACTTTGGCTCTCTTCTTTCCAGAGGCTGCAGAGCAAAGCAGGGTTAAGACTGGAGAGGGACCCTGCCGAGGAGTTGGCCCAGGGTCTGCTGTTCAAGAACAAGATTCTGAAAGTGACCCCTGCCACACTTAACCGAAGGAAACAAGCTTGGTATTAGATTGAGGGACAACAAGGAGAAGTAGTTTCAATGCACCCCAGCTGTTAACTTATGTGAGTACATCCAAGTGCGTGTGGCTTTATCATCACAAACAACAAACGTGTCCTGGCACCTGCTCTGCCAGGCCCAGTGTGAAGTATTTTATGTACATTATCTCCTTTAATCCTCCAAGAGCCATAAGCTTGGGTATCCAAGCTGCATCTGACTAAAACTGCAGCTGACACACAGAGAGGGTGGGAAAGCTGCCCAAGGTCACACAGAACTACTTACTGGTGGGAGCTTAGATTCCAGGAACCCCAGTAATCTGACTCCAGGCTGCTGTTCTGATCCAAGAGGCCAGTGCTCACCATTCCAGAGATTCTGTTCTCTGCTCTGGCCCCTCGAGCTCCCTGCTCCCTTGTTGAGAGCTGTGTGGTTGATTAAGGAACATCCTCAGGCTGCAGCCCCCAACTCCCTGCTCTCTCTCCACCTCGCAGACCTTCCATCCACTGTGAGGCCACTAGGCCTCACCCTCTGGCCACCTGCATCCACCACCAGCCTAGCTGCACTGGCCATGGGCCAGGCCCCCACCCAGTGTCTTATGGTAATGACTTCAGCTGGCAGAGAAGGCCAAAGCCCTTTCCCCAAGCAATGCTGACACTTGTTGGTTCCCTGCATGTAATGTTTCTTCAAACCATTCAGTGGGAGTTAATTCCCACCCGTGTGACACCTCCTCTGAAAAATAGATGGCAAATTCACTTGAACAAGCAAGGAAACATGGTCAGCATTCTCTTCCTTGGTTGTAGCAGGGTCCAGTGCTGGACAACACCCATGTGGTGTGCCAGGGTCTGAAAGTCATCAACAGCAGGGAGCAGGGCAGCTGCAGCTCACGGCCTGGGACCGCGACCCTTAATGTACACTATGCTGGGGTTGACGTGTGGCCAGTGCCCCCTCAACCCTAAGCCCTGGAGTCCAGAGACACTTGCTGGGCTCCCACCAGAGCCTCCCTTCTGTGTGCCCAGCTAGGTCACCTGCTGCTCAGCCCCAAGTTGGGGGGTAAGCCATCACCATACCCTGTCTCACCAGGCCTGATGCCAGGGTTCACATGCATGTTTCCTGAAAGGTCATGCAATCACACCACTCTGAACCGTCCCCTTATCCAGTGATGGTATCATGGGGGTGGTACAGGAGGATCCTGCTCCACTCCTGGGTCCCATGACTGCCCAAAGAAGAGATCTAATGACAGGCACCTTTCCTGAGTCCCTGGAGGTCAGTGGTTGCTGGTAAGGTCCCAAAATGCCACTGTCCCACCACTGGGCAATCAGAATAATGAGGCCAGATCAGTCCATTCCTGGGGAAGGCCCAGCCCTCTGCAGAAAGAAATGGAGGAGATGAGGGGAGGTCCACAGCCCACCCCCACTCGGTCCCTGCTGCTGCATACAGCCAGACAGCAATTCTGCAACAAGGGGCTGGTATTTACTACCCCTCCCTGGACTCCCCAGTCTCCAACCCCTCAGACTCCTACTTCAGGAGTGTGGAGAGATGGCCTTTGATCTGATTTCCTCCCAGTGGTTCTTGAGTCTGCTCCACATAGGCATCTTGCCCAGTGTGGCCATGTTGGACACTACTGACCTCCTTGCCAAGACTTGTGTCAGAGAAAGGGTTCTCAACCCCGACTTTGCAGATAAGAAAACAGGCCCACAAGGGGCAAACACCCAGTCCAAGGCCACACAGTCAGGAAGGGAGAGACACAAGGACCCAAACAGGTGCACCAGACACATGATCTCTGTTCTTACCAAGCAGCAGTTTAGTGGACAGAGGAAGGTACTCCAACGCTAGGGCCAAGCAACACTGTATACCCCCAACTGTGGGCCCAGAAGACGCTGCTTCAGTGTCCAGCGTAGGGCCTGGCCCAACAGGAGGCCTATGACAACTGTGGGAACAACACTTGCAGTTTCATTGCAGGGAACTGGGAAAGATTTCATGGAGGGAAGGGAGTCCCACAGTCCTTCTTCTGAGACCACATGTGTCTGCCCTCCGCCAAGCTCTTGCCTGGCATGCAATGCACTTCTCGCTGCCAAAGGGTTAGCCCTGGGCTGGCACTGGCAACCCACATCCTGTTTACAGCAGGGCACTTCAGCCCTGTGAGGGGTCTCAAGCTATGCCTCACTGACAGATGTGGCATGGGTCCTGCCAGAGCAGTTGAGTTCTTTGCTCTAAGTCACACAGCTAGTCAGACTCCGAGGTCAGCCTCTCCTGCTTGTCTCTGAGCTTTAGTTTCCTTGTCTGCAGAAACTGCTACTAGAAGTTATCTCCCCTTCAGAGACTGCTGTCCACCTGGTGTTGGATATTAAATGCCCGAGACCTGAAGCCTGGGTCCTAGATGTGGTGACCACATGATTCCAGAGCCAAAACAACACTAACAGAGGCCGGCTCCTGCAGCCAGTGGGGTGAACAGGGGAGGGCAACAGGTTTCACTCACTACTCCTTTCTTCCTGAGCCAGGCTTGCTAAGGGGTAACCACCAATACGGAGATATAATTGGTAAGCTTGGAAGCACAGAGCCTGAAACAGACCCCGTGGATGATGGTGTTACAGGAGAAACAGCTGAGCACAGAGAATACAGCCATTGACCCAATTCAGTTCCATTCTGTCTTCAAGAAAATAATTGAGTTTCAATGAATAGGTTTTCCATGTCCCCTCCGGACTGGGGAGGGGTAGAAAGGGAAAGGGGGAAACAGGAACTGTTCCCAACTCACTGTTGGTTATTTTTTAGTCATTAGGCCTGTGAAAGGTCACTTTCTTTCCTTGGCGGCCAGAGATGGGTCTCACCCCACCACACTGTATGGTTAGAAGGCAGTGAGGCGGGGCAAGACCCACTCAGCATGCTGAGTCCTGACCTCACTAACAGCTTTAGAGTGACCCAGTCAGTCCACGCTGGCCACAGGCTCCTCCTCTGTAGAATGGGAGTACTATAACTCCCCACTGCCACACCCCAGGGGCACTGGGAGGAGCTAAGTTGCAAGGTGTTCCAGGGAAGAGAGGAGTCTGGGGTGAACTAGAGATCCTACAGGAATACAGCCCCCCAAGTTGCTGAATCTGTTTTTTCAAGAGAATCCTGAAATTTACATTTTCAGGCAAATGTTTAAGGTGAATGCTTTAGGGATGTGTGTCAGTGACCAGTTTAAAACAAACAAAACCACAAAACTTTCTACCTCATCAAACCAAATGAGACCTGTCTGTGGGCTACATCTGGACACAAGCCATGGTAGGCAACCTCAGATCTAATGACAGCATATGTAAATTAATTTATGACACCATGGTGTCCTGTTTACCACCTGTGTTTTTCTTTAGCTGAGAAGCTAGGCCTAGCCCTGTCTGTGTAGGTGAGGTGACCTCTCCTCCCTTCAAGGTAGCCTCCTTCAAGACCTCAGAGGACACAGCTGGGCTGCCACCACCCCCATCCTAACTGCAGAAAAGGAGGGGGATTCCAGGCCTGTTTTACCCTAGAGATTGGGGGGCTTGGGCTCAGCTCCTGCCAAATTCCTGACTCCCTCCTAGGGTGTCACCTCCCTCTTCTGAGAGGACCAAATGAGAAGAAAGCCTAGAGATAAAAGATGAAAACATGTGGCAAGTGTCTGCAGAGCAGAAAGAGCCTATGAGTTGGCATTTCCCTCTGGGCCCTTGGCTGTGTGAGCCTAGGGAAGTTACCTCACCTCTCTGTACTTCAGTTTCATCCTCTGAAACAGGAGATAAGAATCTCTGGGACACAGAGCTATTCTGAGGATTAAATGAGATGATGACTGCCAAGTGCCTGGTGGGATGTCTGGCACACAGCAAGGGATCAAAACCTGAAAGGCATTATTATTATTGTTGTTGTTGTTATCATCAGTGAAAAGCATGCCAGAGAATTCTGAAAGGATGATTACAATGAAGTAGCACAACCAGGCAAACTTGTTAACAGATGAGGCCACCTATAATTAGCATAATCATTACGTATGCAAATGGTGCTGCTTAGATGCTGGAGAAGGCTGTTCTTTGAAGTATGTTGAAATAACCCCTGCCCCCCACTGCCTGGCCTCTCCAAATCTTGTTTACACTATTAATTTCATTAACAAACATCTTCTTCATAAAGCAAGATAGAATTCTACACTGGGACACATTTGAATCACAGACATTTTAAACCAGCTGAGCCCCTGCCCACCCTGTCTTGAGTTGTTTGAAGAGGTTCTGGGCTCCTTGGCCAGCTATACGCCTGGGGCTGTCAGCTACTGCCACCCAACCTTTCCTCCAGGTAGCTGGTGCAGGGGACCTCCACCTTTGATTCAAGGAGCTCTGTGGGGAGGAAAGGGTTGGGGATGCGTTCCTGGCACAGAACAGGCCCTGCATTTGAGAAGAGGATCTCGGCAGCATTACTATGACCAGCAATGGCAAGAGCATCATGATGCCCAGCCTACATGTGAGAAAACCTGATCTCAAAGAGACTTAGGGAAGTAATTTCCAAAGTCACACAACTAGTAAGTTTTAGAACTGGATTTACACTTGGGCCAGTCTCCCACCTCCAAAAACAGCTCTTCTGGTCTACCCTGATATGGGCACAGAGTAAGTTAATCCAAACCTGACCATGGAGCTTGAGAACTAAGAAGCACCAGAGACCGACCTGGGTTTGGAGTCAAAGAAGTTGAGGTTCAGGGAGGCCCTATAATTTGCCCAAGGTCCCACAGGCAGGAAGAAGAGAAGGGCCCTAGAAGCCAGGGCCTCACACCTCAGGACTTTGCTTTTGTATTCAGATATTTTAAAATAATTCAATAGCCAGGCCTGATGATACACATCGAGCAATGGCAGCAGTCCCTAAAAGTGCAGTACAAGAGAGAGTCAGGAGGAAGTGGTCCTTCCCTTCAAATATAAGTGGAACTCAGGGCAGGGCCCTCTATTGCAAGCTTCCACCTCCTCACAGTCTCCCATGTCCACCTTCACACATAGCCAAGGAGCTGCCCTAGCCCAGCTCCTCTTCAAATCCTCCACAACTACTTTAAGAATCTAGCCCCTTCCCTCCTCCTTCTACTACCCTATACTACATGACACTCCCCAGGCCCAAAAACCACTGCTGCCAGTGATACAGGAGCACCTGGCCTGCTGGCCAGCCAGCCCTCCTCTCCCCAAGACACCTTCCATGAGCTTCATCACCTCACTCCATGGCCCAGCCACAAACTCCAGGGGCTTTCCTTGAACCCTCTTCCTTCTTGGTCTACTCACAGACCATCTGAGGTAGGGTCTGTGAACCCTGTCTCCCAGCCAGAGGAGCCCTGGAGGCCAGAGACTATGTCCACTGCCCCCAGCAGAGTGTACACGGCAGACATGCGGCAAACACTGGCTGCGCCTGCTGCTCCAGACCCCCAGGGTCAATGAGGCGGATCTAAGGGTGTCCCCTGGAAGTGGAGAGGTAGACCTGACAGTAAGTCTATGAGCAGGTCAGGCTAAGGTCACCAACTGGCTCTCCCAATTCAGCTCATTAGGGGAATATGGGCTGTGCCAGGCCCCATCTTTCCATGAATGCTTGACAATGGCTGTGTGGAGAATTACAGGAGATGAAGTCATTGCTCCCAGAAATAGGCTGATTGAGAAGACGTGACGACAACGCCAACAGCAAGGCTGGACACACTCGGTTCACTCACCATGCATCCCTCCACCCTGGGAAGCTCCTCTGGGAAACAGAAATGGTGCCAGGAACCAGCGCCAGCTCTAGGAACTTGGAGGCAGGCGACACAGTTGGTCTCTGGGAGGGGCTGCTACCCAGGGGTGCTCTCAGGGACCATTCTGCAGAGGATCCCAGTTCTGACCCTGCCTGAAGTTCTCCCATACCCTCAAGGCTTCTTGTCTCACTTCCTCCTGGGCCCTTCATCTCTGCCCACCCCCTCTCTGCCCCCCTCATTCCTATCTTTCCTGGAGGCCTAACTAGCTGGGGAGGGAGAGGAGCTTGCCGTGGCTAAAACAGGGCTGTACATACAGGTATCGGGCTTAAATCCTACTGTCCCATTGCAGCTGTGTGACCTTGTAGTCAATTCACCTCAGAGATCAGTTGCCTCATCTGGAAGATGTAGATAGCAATGTGCCCACCTCATGGAGTAAGAGTAAATGAACTCTATTCACTCACTGACCTTGTGTCCAGCCCTATTCTAGGTACTGGAGACACATGAGGGAACAGGACATACAAGTCCTACTCTCAAGAGGCTCTTCATCAAGCATGGGAAAGTCCACAAATGCATGTGTAGTAAGATCAGGTGGACTCTAGCTGAGCCTGGTGGAGCATGGTGGAAGGACTACAAGTTCAAGACCAGCCAATACAATTCGGTGAGATCCTGAGGATTTAGCTCAGTGGTAGAGCCCAGTACCACAATTTAAAAAAAAAGATCAAGTGGACTCCGTGCTCCATCCAGGTTTGGGTGGGAAAGAGGCTGTCTGGCAGGGAGGTTGGGATTAACACATGAGTGAAGTGAGTAAGCAAGTCCCTGAGACATCTGGGCAGAATATTCCTGGAAGTGGTATTGACAGGGACAAAGATAAAGATAGAGCACTACAGGGGTAGGAAAAAGGAACAAGTGTGGGAAGTGGACACAGAAAAGGAGGCAGGAGCTGCCACACAGGGTCCCCAGGATGGAATAGAGCTGGAATTGGTAAGGAATGCTTACCCCTATGGGGGGTAATTTTTAAAGACTGTTCAAGCCCTTGGAGGAGAATGGATTGGAAGGGGAGCAAGGGTAGAAGTGGAAAAACCAGCACAGGGGCCAGGTGGGAGATGATGGTGGCAAAGTTGGCAGTGTAGGCAGGGCACTGAGCAGTATGCCCTGCTGAGGCTGGCACAGTGCAAACCTCCATAAATACTCCCGCTTATTGCCCCTATCACTAACCTCGATGCACTCCATCACCCCAGCACTGGCTTAGCTCCACTATCCACAGGCTGAAACTCGTGGGCAGACCCTGGGAAGAGCCCGAGGAGCACACAGGGCTCCTCACCCATTTTACAGATGGCAAAGCACCTCGCCCAAGGTCTTCCAGCAGTGACAGGCAGGATTAGAGCCCAGACAGGGTCACAGTGCCTTGGGCCAGCCCTCCACCCGGACAGGGCTGTCAGGAGACAGAGCATCCTTCTGCCATCCAGGGGCTGATCCTCCACCAGCTGGGTCTTAATTCACTCATGGCCAGGGAAGAAACAGCATGGAGTGTTTGACCTTTACAGGCTTCTGAGGTTTTTCCCAAACTGCCATCCCCATGGGGTAAAACCAGAGCTGGGAAAGCTTGGGCGAACCTTGGCTTATGACCCTCTTTCCAGAGGCTTCCTATCAGCCCCCGAAATACTCCCATAGGTCAGGCTCCATGGCCTGACACAGCTTCCCTTCTGAGCACAGGAGGGACCCCAGTGAGCACCAGTCTCACCACGGTGCCAGGCACCTCTCCCACCTCAGTCTGGAAGCTCCCCCAGAGCAGATGGGGCCGCAGTTGATTCCTTTCCTTGTCCCCCAGGGCTGAGCCCAGGTGAGCAAAAACAGAAATAACCCAATCACAAAAGTCCCCTGGGGGAATCTGTCTGCACTAGAAACCAAGACAGGCTGCCTGCCTGCTCCTCCCTCCCTCTGTGGCTGACTGGGGCAACCCATACCTCTGCGTTCATGTGAAGCTGCTAGCAGATACCATTCCCTCTTCCCTCCCCCAGCTCGGATCTGACTACCTGGAGAGCCCCATGCACCCCCCACATACATAGCTATAGAATGAAAGGCAGGAGTGCTGGGAAGGTGGGTGTACAACTACATCTCCCACCTCCACATGTTCCCTCCCCCTTTCCAGGCCCAGGAGGAAGAGTGGGCTGGGCAATGTGGTCCAAGCGAATGGACAGATTTTTTTAGAAGCCCCAAGAAAAAGCCTGAAGAAAAAGGCCCCAACCTAGAGTCCACAGTAGTTCTGGCGAGGTGGGAGGGGCTATGGTGGCATGGTGTGGAAGTAGTTTCATGTTTTCCTTTATCCAGACTGCAACTTGGTACTCTATGCTGTGATCTTAATTACCTTTACATAAAAAAAAAAGACTTAAAAGTGAAGGTACAGTCTACGAGAGGGCAATAACGAGGAATCTGAAGTGTTGGCTACTGTCCCTTCCATGATCCCTGAGCTCCTGAAGGCCAAGAGCTGCCTTACTTAGGCCTGGTCTCACTCAGGCCAGTGAACACCTGCCACGGTGGGAAACCAACCTGAGACAAGAGGCATTTGGAGAGGGCAGTCACTCCAGAGGCCACCCCCCCCCACAGCCCTCCGTCTCCCATCTCCCTTTCCTTTGCAGCCACTGAGTCTGGACCTCCTGCTGGCTAGCAATTTCTCTCTCCAGCTTCCCTGAGCTTCCCTGGGCTTCGTTAACCTCTGGTTCTGACATACAGCAGAGGTACAATGAAAGTTTCCTGGACAAACCCTAGATAATCTGAAGGACCAAGCACCAGGTGATCATTTAGGAAGAAACTCAAATACAGATTATAGAGGAGGGAGTGGCAGACAGGGTGGAGAAAGAGGGGAAAGGGGCAAAGTTATGCCTGCAGGCCTGAACAGGAAGACAGCCAAAGCTCTGAGGAAGGCAGGACCCCCCTCCCCACTGGGGTGGGGCAGGGAGGGGGAGTGGGAGCAGAAGAGGGGACTGAGAGGTTCCGGGAAGCCTTTCCTGCAGCCCCAGAAGGAACTGCTCAGCTGGCACAACAAATGCCAATGGAGGAGGAGGTCACACACACACTCTGACACAGGCTGGAGAGCCCCATTCCATAGCTGTGCAGTCGCACCTTTGCTGCAGATCAAGATGTATGTGCCACTGGAGCAAAGGGGGGGCGGTGCTGGAGTTTCTCTTAATTACCACCTTCCTGAGCTTTTGCCTGGCCAAACCCTCTTGTTTATGTGACAATGTTGGGCAGAGGCACCTGACTGGGGACAGGAGACACAGCTGGCTCTCAGAACAGGTCTGCATACCAACTGGGACTACTGCAGCCCTCCCAGGTAAGCAGTGGGCCCTACAGGTTCCGGTGCCTCCCCCCCGCACCACCCGCCGCCGCCCCCACTTCCTGGGCTCCAGTCCCCTTGCTGTCTTGAAAGGATTCCACCACCACAGCTCTGCCTGGGGGCTCCCTCCTCAGGAAGGCCGTGACTACTCCCCTCTGGCCATGTGGGCTTTATCCAACCTTTGGGATAATGAACTCTAACTAAAGAGCAGGGCTGTATTTGGTCAACATTCTTGTTTTGTTTAGCCCACACAGCATTTGACATTTTTAAGTTTTGAATCAATTGCCAACATTTAAAGATGTGAAATCTTCAAATGTCACACACACAACTCAAGTTCTGCTTGTCTTCTAAACCCAAAGGCCTGTCACTAGAGGTCCAGGGCCTGTAGCCCCTTCCCCAGCAATACACACACCCTCCAGATTGTCACAGTGGCCACCACAGCTGTGAAGTGCCTCAGCCACAGGATTCTATGTCACATGGGCACAGGTAAGACTCACAACACATCAAACTTCCTCCCAGGGTGGTGACTCTCGGCTCTGGCAGGGAGTCCAGGGACTCCAGGGACTTTGCTTCGTGTTTGTGGAATAAAGAACAAACATGCAATGCTTCACCATGCCTGGGATTTCCTGACGGCTACACTACTTCCTTGCAAGATCCCTGCAGGGGCAGACTGATGGATCCCCTTTCCTCCTTGGTCCTCCTCCCCTGGTTGGGCACTCCTGCAGCAGCACACATAGGGAAGTAAGCCTGTGGGCTGTGTCCACATCTCTCCAGTCATTATTTGATCTCTGCTTCAAAAGTAAAACCTTTTAGTGTCCAGCCAAAGTACGAGCAGTGAGCCTGGCATCTCTGGGCCTTTAAAAAGAGGTGGCAGGATTCCTGGCCAGCCCAGACAGTGATCCCCAGGACTTCTGTTAAAGTGAAAAGGAGAAATTCAGCAGCAAGAACTCACAAAGCCAAGGCTTCCTCCACACCAGCCTGCAGGAAGCCTGCCCCTCTTTGAAGTTGCTAACCAACTCTTCCTTCTTTCTTTCCAGTAAATGAAACCCCACAGGGTTTTCAAGGTCAGAGTCACATTAGCAGGAAGGGTTCTCTTTGTTCTCCTGCCTCTGACTTACCCCCAACACAGACAATTGTCCCTGACAACCAGGTCCTCACAGTAACAGAGGAAGCCCCAGCTCCTGCTGGGTAGAGCTAGAGGAGTAGCCAGGTGCTTCCTGTGGCCCCCCCAGGAACCCTGCTCCCCTGGCTTCCCTGGGGGCTTAGGAGCTCCATCTCAGAAAGTAATTGGAAAAAAACAGTCATGAGCCCCCAGAGTGCACAGTGAGTGTGAGCTTGGTTGGCCACAGCTCTATCTGGGAGGAGGGGAGCCACACCCAGGTTCAGGCAGAGGGCTCTTTGGAAGTTTAGGAAGAAGAGAGACTCTGCCTGTTCTACCAGGGAGGGCAGAACAAGTGTAGCTCAAAAGACCCCTATCTGTGCCCTCAGGAAACCCCACTACCATCCAGGGGAGGGCACCAATATTGAGGCACAGGAAATGGGGAGCAAAGTGAAGAGATCAAGGTCTGTCTGGGACTGGGGGTTGGGGGGGCCTTAGCTTCAAGCACACAGCTGAGATATGAGGGATGGGGTAGGAGCAAAGGAGGAAGAGCAAGGAGGCATTCGACAAAGGGGGCACAAGGCAGGGAAACAGAAGGCACGACGGGCCTCCAGTGCTACCATGTGCCAGGGACTCTAAGCACCTCACTACAAATCTCACTTATTCCTCTCGACAACTACAAGAAGGGATTGCTATTGTCTCCATTTTAGTTAAGTGCATGCCCCAAAGTCACAGAGCAGGTGAGTGGAGGAGCTGGATCTGACGCCAGACTCTGGTCTGAAGTGTCTGTGTGAGTAAACAGGGGAGACCAGAGCACAGGGGGGGGTGCAGCTAGGAACAGAGTCTGGAGGCTCCTGAGAGACTTGTTAAGACCTCGAAGTCAGCTAGCTGTCCCTGCAGACCAATCTTGAAAGGGACCCAACCAGCAAGCACCTGCAGATGAAAGCCCCAATGGATGCACGCGGTGTGCAGAGGACTGGGACCCTGGCCCTTGTGGCTGCTCTCCCCATCTGCCTGAAGCATGCGGGAGCTGCAGCTAAGAGCATGAGAAGCACGGCGGTGGTGCACTCAGAAGCAGCAGAGAACACAGCCAGTCAGGAGCTGCACCGTCAGTGGCCACACCACAGGCTGGCGGAGCTGTTGCCAGGGCGGCCAGAGTCTGCCTTCACAGACAGAGTGATTTAGACCCCTCGCTCTCTCTGGGATGCTAGCACGACCATCCACGGATCCCTGCCGAGTGCCTGGTCCTTCTAAAACCTCAACACAAAATGCCAGGTCCCCACAAGGGGGCCATCAGCATGCAAGGCCCATCAGACACACAAGACAGGCTGGGAACAGCCCCTTGTCAGGGCCCAAACAGGGACCCTGGCTGGGGGCTTGAGATTCTGGACCAATAGTTCAGCAACCTAGACTCAATACTGTGGGATGCCCATCACAGGTGCCTGCCCCTCTATTGAGGGAGCTAGGGCAGCAGGAAGTCCAGGGACAGAGCAGGGCTGAGAAGAGAGGGTAGGAGGAAGGCAGGACCCTGACTGGACCCCCACCTGGCAGGGTCTAACTGGCAGCTGGACTAATCGGGTGGGGAGGAGCAGTCACCCTGGGAGAGGCAAGTGAGCTTCAGGCCTCAATGCCAGGGCAGCTGCTAAGGAGTATGTATGTAGTCCAGACTGGGACCCAGGAAAGTGAGGGAATTCTACAGTGTGATAAATGTGTGTGTCCCTGGAGCCAATTCATGTAAGGGCAGATTCCAGGACCTCTTAATCAGGAATCCACATGCCAGGAGTAGCTACAGGAGGCCATTAAATAATTTTCCGTAAAACCTCACACAAAAGGATGAAATGTTTCCTCTCACATTCAGAAAAGTGCTTCCACAAGTGCCACGAGTGGCTTCATACTGCCAGCATACAATGATTACGTGGACATCACCATCCCATCTGTGCCTGTCCTAGGACTCAGGCCAACTCTTTGGAGGGGACCCAGAGTCCCACCACTGAACAGAAGATCCTGGCCTGAACCAGTGAGGAAGCAGGCTATCTCTGCCATGAGAACACTGCAGCATCCTGGGATGAACTAAGGTGCTTCTCGGAGGGCAGGAGAACAAATTGAGGGCTGCCCATCTCAGCAGGGGCTCTGGGCCTGTCATAAGAGCAAGGGTGGCAGAGTCTACACAGATGCCTTCACTGAAACCTCATCCTAAAAATAACTGGGGGCAAAGAAGGCCTATTTCCCACCCACAATAATCTCCAGGGGCTACATAGGTTTACCAAAGAACAGCGGGAAGAAGAGAGTACAGGAATGATCAGTCCCATGCCTGCCATCGAGTGGCTCAAAAACGATGGGTGAACAAGTTTCCCAGGAGGGCATCAAGGAACCAACCTTCAAGGACAACCCCTGTCTACCTGCAAATAACAGAGCACCCACACAAACAAACTGGCACAGCGGCCAGGGTGCTCGATTGGAGTAGAAATTGAGGGATGTGAGATTCTGGAATCCTTTCACGGGCCAGGTAGAAGCCGTGGGACAAGTCTTGACTTGGCACCTTCCACTTCACACGTGCGTGGGCTCAGGCTGGCCCAAATCTATCAACGCAGAGAGACAGGAACTGCCTGTAGGAGACTCAGGGCTGGCCACGCAGAGTCAAAAGCAAGACCAGAAGAAGATGGACACCATCTCTAGGCTGCCACTGGGGCAGGACACTGCGAGGGAAAGCACTGCTGCTCTGACAGTCCCAGACTAGCCCAGACCCCACAAGAAATGCCCTTCTGTTTATTCTAAGAACTAAGAATTTTTTTGGAAATGGAATCTGAGCAGGACAAAAAGCCCTGGTTGAGCTCGTCAACCAACTCACACAAACACTTAGCCTCTAACCAGAGAGAGCTGCAGTTTATATTTGGCAAGGAGCAGAGAACAGCCAATCAGACCTGAATTTGGGCTGAAACTTGGCTTCAGTAGGCCAGCAGTAGTAGCCAAGTATCCTAGGCCAGTTCCTCCCTCTTCAGGGGCTCAGGAGTCCACCTAACTCTGCCCTACCAGGGTCCCCAGGGACACAGTGAGGTCTGACTCTTGGGATGGCACTGGTATATCCAGTTCCAAATTTACTATGTAGCCTGATAACCTAGCAACCTGAGAAGATCAAAGCTCAGCCCTCCCATCCCTGCCTCCCCACCACCCCTCAGCTGCATGAGACCTTCCCAGAGAGAGAATCCAGAGCTACTAGGTGGGAATCTCAATATCTAAGTGGGTCTCAGGATCACCGAGGGGCCTGTAATGAATACAGATTTCAGGGGCCAACCCTTAGGTGACTCTGATCCTTCCATGTGGGGCTCTGAAATCTTTTCACCAACTTCCCATGGCACTGTGGTGCTAGGCTATATGCAGAAAAAAAGGTGGATGAACTGATGCCAACGCCTCCTTCCTAGTACCTGCAGGAAATGCTTGGCCTCTCCTGATCTGCTGCTGCCACTTCTGACACCCTGGGGAGTCCACGGGTTCCTAAATATCCTCAGCTGACCATACCTCTACCCACCTCCGCTAGCTGGGATTAATGACAGAGCATAAATCAACCCACTTGGGTGGGGGCGTTATTCACAGCGTTTTTTTTTTCAAAGAGAAGTCATTAGTTGACTTGGCATTTTGATCATGAGAAAGCTACCCAAGTCATGCTGCCATTAAGAGGAAGCAAAGACCTAATAAGGCAGACAGACCTGGCTGTGTGGGTACTGGGGGTGGCCCCTTTCTGGAGTTCTTAAGGCCCCCAGCTAGAAGATTCTCAGGCAGCCACCCTGCAGCCCCCTGGCCTGCAGTCCTAGACACTGGCTTTCGAGACACCTGCAGGGAAGTAGATGCCAAGGACAGCTACCTGAAGCAGGTAGACATGCCCCTTGCTTATGTTACGGGGCCCAGGTTCAAATCCAGGCTCTGTGATTGAAGGGCTACATGACCTTGGGCAAGGCCATAACTGCCTTTGGCCTTTGGCTTGCTTACTTGTAAAGCAAGTATCTGTTTCCTAGGACTGCCTGAGGGGTAAGGCCACGCAGGTCCTCTTTTAGCCCTTGGATGCTGGATCCACAGAGTCTGCACAAGCTCTTTCACTGCCAGGAAGGCTCAGAATTTCCTAAGAGTTCAGCTGCCCATTCCCCTCCTCAGAGAAGCCATTCCTACCACCCTCACCACATCAAACCCTTCAAGTCTGGACTGTCACTGCCATCAGGACACATGTTCAATTGTAATTACATACTTACCTGTGGGACAATTTCATTCCAGCCTGTCTCCTCCACTTAGGAGAGGGGTTGAAGTTGGCTTTGCTCACCAATGCATCCCCCTAGCCTAGCACCGTGTCTGACAAGTGACAGACTCTAACTGAACAGTGTCCCTTGCCTCAAGACCAGATCAGTAGATCTCCCATCCCACCCCGGCTCCTCACTTGACCATTAACTCCTAATTCCAGCCCCTACAATAGTCGAATGGATGCCTTGCCCTAATAGGGCTCTGCCAGACCTGCTGGCACCTCTGGAGCCTCATAGCCCAAGAGCTGCTTCTCTTCCTGCTGCCCGGGATGTGGCCCTCCATGGCTCTCCAGATTTCTCATAGTAACACCTTCTCAGAGTTTCAAAAGCAAACCAAAGTCATTTGCCAACTATTTTCTCCCATTAATCTCACAATGCATTTGCTGTTTTCCTTCCATAATGACTCATTTAGTAGCAATGGAGTAATTAGGCAGACCACAGAATATTGATTTTCTAAGTGGGAGAAATGTTAGCACAAACATCATTCCATGCCTGTCCTGGGTCATCACTTGCTACATGATGAGGTAGACCCTGGGAGGGCTGGACTGGATTTGGATTTCTCTTCGGCTGAGATCTCAAAGGAGTACAAAAGCATGGTATACGCAAATGTGTGCTGTAAGGATGGTATGATAAAATTCTATGTGCCATGATCCCTTGTAGTGGATCCAGGTGGAAGGCACCATGATCATGAGGAGACAGAGGGTCACAGGTCAGAGGATATGTCTCAGACCACACAGGAAATTAGAGAGTCAGGTTCAGATCTAGGTCCACATGTCAACAGACCAGAATTCTGCTCTTCAGGGAGCCCCAATGTGGCTTGTTATTTAGGGGAGTAGGATGAAAGTGCCATGTGGGCAATGCAGTCCCTTTCTGTGGGGATGCCTGAGAAACAGAATGGCTGGCCCAAGTCCTAAAGTCACTCCTCAGTCTCAGCCTAGTTAAGAACAGATCCACCTCAGGTGTGGCTACTGACTCTCAGGCCTGGAAAAAGACAAGCCAGATGGATCCCATGTCTTCCTCCCCATACCACCACCACCACCACCACCACCACCACCACCACCACCACCACCA
>JAJEJO010038466.1:500-16372 GCA_020662805.1 Glaucomys volans
AGATCCCGGGGCGAGGGGAAGACCCGTGGCGAGGAGAGATCCCGGGGCGAGGGGAAGTCTCGTTTCGAGGAGAGATGCCGGGGTGAGAAGAAGGCCCGTTTTGAGAAATCCCATGGCGAGGAGAGATTCAGGGACGAGAGTAGGGCGGGTGGCGAGCAAAGATCCCAAGGGGAGGAGAAATCCCAGGGTGAAGTAAGGGTCTGTAAGGAGAAGGGGCGGAGCGAGGAGAAAGCGTGGGGCGGAGAGAAACCCGGAGGGGAGGAGAGGGTCCCTAACGGGGCGTGGCGTGGCGAGGAAAGGGGGCGTGGCGTAGAAAGGGGGCGTGGCAGGAGGAAAGGGCGGGGCGAGGAGCAGGCGCGGGAAGAACAGCTCCCTCAGGACCAGGGGAAAGGGAGGGTCGGAAAGCAGCGGGTTGAAAAACAGGGTCCGGGCAAGGATAAAAAGCAGAGTGAGGAGCAAACCCCAGGCAAGAAACAGGGTTGGGGACAGGGGAAAGGGCGAGGCGTGGTGAAGGCCAGTGACAGGGACCGGGAGAGGGGCGGGACCAAGGGTAGGACACGGTTGCTGAGCAAGGCGGGAGGGAGGAGAAAGGGACGGTGGGAAAAGAAGGGTGGGAACCGGGCAAGATGCGACGGCAGAGCCAGGGGCAAGAACAAGAGTGTGATCACAGTTTGGAGCAGAACAGGAGAAAATAGGAGGGGTTCGGTCAAAGCGAGGAACAGAAACAGAGATTTGGTGAAGAGCAGGGGAGGACTACTAGGAGCGGGAGGAGCAAGAAGCAAGAGCGGAGCAAAGTTACGGGGAGAGACGAGGAGGCGGGGCGAAACGAGGTGCCCAAGTAGGGACATGGCCAAGAGCAAGAGCGGGGCTTGGGCCCGGAGCAAGAGCGGGACTGGGACCAGGAGCAAGAGCAGGGCTGGGACCATGAGCAAGAGCTGGGGCGGAGCCTGGAGCAAGAGCCGGGAGGGATCCCGGAGCAAGAGCCGGGAGGGATGCTGGAGAAAATGGCGGGAGAGAGCCAGGCGCAAGAGCCGAGAGGGATCCTGGAGAAAAAGCCGGGAGGGAGCCAGGTGCAAGAGCCAGGAGGGATCCTGGAGTAAGAGCCGGGAGGGATCCAGGAGCAAGAGTCGGGAGGGAGCCTGCAGCAAAGGCGGAGGCGGAGCCAGGAGCAAGAGCAGAGGCGGAGCCAGGAGCAAGAGCAGGGGCGGAGCCAGGAGCAAGAGCAGGGGCGGAGCCAGAAGTAAGAGTAGATGTGGCGCCCCGCGCAAAAGCAGGGTCCGAGCCAGGTGTAGGGTTGAAGCGAAGTTCAGGAGCAGTAGCCGGGCGGGATCATCGAGGTCAATCCCAAAGTGCTGTCTTGCACGCGGGTGTTGATCCCCACGTTCTCCAGGTTCTAGCTACATTGTGCGCTGCCCAGCCATGTTCCCTGCCAGCCCTGTGTGGCTAAGAGTCGGAGTCCTGAGGGTGCTGTGGGCACTGCTCACAGTACTGCTGGGGCCGTGGAGGCTGTGGGCAATCATCCACGATTTCCAGGAATGCACCTGGCAGGTTGCCTTGAACAAGTTCCAGAGGGTGGGCGAGAACTTAGAGAGTGATCGCTTCCTTCATCAAGAGCCGGTAGACACAGTGCGCAGTGTGTTCAACATGTTGGTGGACTCACCCATCGACCGGCGAGAGGTGAGAGTTCCAGGATTAATTGAACCAGAGGGCTCCTGAACCTGTATTCCACTTGGCTCTGCCCATTTCACCCACCTGTCTTTGCAGAGATACTTGGGCTTTCCTTACTACCTGAAAATCAACTACTCCTGTCATGGACAGGTGAGTGGGTGTAGTGGGGGGTTGGCTGATTCTGTCAGCCTCAATTTCTCCATCTTTAATATTTTAATTTTGGGGAGAGGGGACTGGAGATTGAACCTAGCAGCTCTTGGCTACTGAGCCATATCCCCAGGCCTTTTTATTTTTTAATTTTGAGACAGGGCTTTGTTAAATTACTTAGGGTCTTGCTAAATTGCTGAGGCTGGCCTCAAACTTGGGCTCCTCCTTCCTCAGTCTCAAGTCACTGGGATTACAGGTGTGTGCCACCATGCCAGGCTGTCATCTTTTTAACATTTGAAGAGTGATAATGCCATGAAATCCTGGGGGCCTTAAGGATTCAAGAAGATTGTGTATGTACAGTTCCCAGTGTCCCTCTAGGGACATATTAGGTGCTTAAAAGTGAAGTAGAATATTATGGGTTTGATTTTTTTGCCTTTTCCTTATAACTAATGATGTTGAACATCTGTTCATGTCCTTGAGTGGCCACTTATTTCTGGTGAAATGTCTATTCAGGCCTTTTGCTTTTTTTTTTTTTTTATTTTGAGGCAGGGTATCACTAAGTTCCTGAGGCAGACTTTGGATTTTGTATCCTCGTGCCTCAGCCTCCTGTGCTGCTGGGATTACAGGCAAGGGCCATAGTACCTGCCTTGTTTTTTGTTTTGTTTATTTCATACTAGGGTTTAAACTTGGGGCCTACCAGATGTACATCCCAACCTTTGTTTATTTATTTTTTTAAATATAATTTTGAGAGAGGATCTCTCCATATTTCCCAGGCTGCCCTCACAACTTGCTGTCCCCCTGCCTCAACCTCTTAAATAGCTGGGATTATGGGATTACAGGTGTGCCACTTGCCCATTTTAAATTGTATTTGTTGTTATTGTTGAGTTGTAAAAGTTGTTTTGTTTTGTTTTGTTTGTAGCGCTGGGGATTGAACCCAAGGGGCACTCTCTACCACTGAGCTACATTGCCAGCCCTTTTTAAACAATGTTTTTTTTTTTTTGTTTTTTTTTTGAGATATGGTCTTGCCTCACTAAGTGCCCAGTCTAGCCTTGAACTTGCAATCCTCCTGGATCGGCCTCCTGATTTGCTGGGCTTGCAGGTGTGTGGCAGCATGCCTCTCTGTAAAAGTTTCTTTTTTTTTTTTTTTTTGTACCAGGGATTGAACCTACAGGAGATTAACCACTGAGCCACATCCCCAGTCCTTTTTCATATTTTATTTAGAGACAAGGTCTCACTGAGTTGCTTAGGGCCTCGCTAAGTTGCTGAGGCTGGCTTTGAACTCATGATGTTCCTGTCTCAGTCTCCCCAGCCACTGGGATCACAGGCCTGTGCCATTGTGCCCAGACAAATGATTTTTCTTCTGTGGTTTGTACTAACTAATGGTCATGAAGACTTTATCCTGTATTTTCTTCTAAGAGATTTTTAGTTTTGACTCTTACATTTAGGTCTTTGATCCATTTTGAGTTATTCTGTATAAGGTGTGAGGTAGGAGTCCAACTTTTACATGTGAATATCCAATTATCCCACTACCACTGATCAAAAAGATTATTCTCTCCCTATTTAACTGTCTTGGTACCTTTGTCAAAAATCAGTTGGCAGGGCCTGGGGTTGTGGCTCAGTGGTAGAGCACTTGCCTAGCATGTGTGAGGCACTGGGTTCAATTCTTTGCACCACATATAAATAAATGAATAAAATGAAGGTTTACCAACATTCAAAAAAATCAATTAGCAATAAATGAAAGAATTTATTTTGGGGCTTAATTCTATCTGGTTGCTTTATATGCTATTCTATATGCCAGTACCACAAAGTCTTATTATTGTAATTTTGTAGTATAAGTTTTCAGACTGGGAAGTTGGAATCCTACAACTTTGTTCTTTTTCTACATTTTTTTTTCAAGTAAGTTTTTTGAGGACAGTAGAGCATTATGGTTCAGAACTGAAGTTCTGAAAGTTGCACACCTAGGTTTGCATCTGTAATCAACTAATGTTTACTTGGAAAAGTACAACAGAAAATACAGGGTGTTCGTTGTTTGGGAGCCAGGCTGCCTGGATTCAAAGTCTAGCTCTGCCACATAAAAACTGTGTGATCTGGGCTGGGGTTGTGTCTCAGTGGTGGCATGTGTGAGGCACTGGGTTTGATTCTCAGCACCACATATAAATAAATGAATAAAATAAAGGTCCATCAACATTAAAAAAAAAAACACTGTGTGATGTAAGTCAAGGTATTTAATCTCTCTGTGTCAAAATTTCCTCATCCTTAATAAGGTTATGATCATAATCATAACACTTCATAATATGATCAGATACCTATGAAACACTTAGCACAGTGCCGGGTTTATAATAAGGGTTCAGTGAATATTAGCAACATGTTACTAAGTGTTTTACCCCAAGAACCTTTTCTCCTTAGCTACAAATGTGTGGAAATAATACCTCTTTCTTTTTCTTTTCTTTCTTTTTTTTTTTTTTTTGTGGTGCTGAGGATTGAACCCAGGGCCTTGTGCCTGCGAGGCAAGCACTCTACCAACTGAGCTGTATCCCCAGCCCAATAATACCTCTTTCTGTTCATTCAACACAAGTGATACAATGGTGTATGAATCCATTTTGTAACTATATCAAAATACTCAAAGTTGGGTATTTATAAAGAAAAGAGGCTTATTTAGCTCACAGTTTTGGACACTGAAAGTCTAAGATGGGGTGGTGCCATCTGTTCAGCCTTTGGTGAGGGTCCTTTTGTCTGCATCACAACATGGTGGAGAAAAGGCAAGGTAAACTGCTATGTGCGAAAAGGCCAATCACATGGGGGAAGCCCTGCCCTATAACACCTCCCTTTCTTGAAAACTGACTCTGGGAGACCAGCATTAATCTCTTTCAAGGATTAGGTCCCCCAAAGACCTTATCACCTTGCACTAGTTTCACCACCTCCCAACGTCACCACAACAAGGGCCAAGCTTTGAGCACACGAACCTTTAGGGAACACACTTACCACAGCAGATGGAAAACAAAACAGTCACGCTTTTCTCGTGGATTCATTCCACTAGGGAAGCAGTCCATGAGTCAAGTACATAAAATAATTTTGTAGAGAAATAAATGTGAAAAAGAAAATAAAATGAAGTGATACTTTAGAAAGGAGAGGGGCAGGCTGGGTAGTGGCGCACACCTGTAATCCTAACTGACTTAAATGACTGAGGCAGGAGAATCACAGGTTCAAGGCCAGCTGGGCAACTTAGCAAGACCCTGTCTCATTTTTTTTTGGTACAAGGGATTGAACCCAGGGGTGCTTAACCACTGAGCTATATGCACAGCCCTTTTTAAATTAGAGACAGGGTCTTGTTAAGTTGCTGAGGCTGGCCTTGAACTTGTGCGACTCCTGCCTCAGCCTCCTGAACTGCTGGGATTACAGGCAAGTGCCACCACCCCCAGCTGCAAGACCCCATCTCAAAATAAAAAAATAAAAAGGACTGGGGAGTGTGATCTGGCTGGGCTTCCTGGCTCAGGTGGGGGCAGGAGACAGTCCAGGTCTGCTCTCCTGTCTGGGCAGGAGAGGGAAGACAGGGCCAGCATGGTAGCCATTGTTGCCCTGCCAGGGAGGGTGTCCCTGCCCCACCAGCACCTACTTCCCTGTGCCTGGGAGCCTCGAGGCAGGGTCGGAGACAGGTAGAGGCCGAAGGATCAAAGGTCCCTGGCCAAGGCATCCCTCAGGATGAAAGTCTGGCAATGGTTGTCTGACCGTCCAGTCCTTCCTCCTTACCCTCCTCCCCAGCCCCAAGCCCAACTGAGGCCTCCTGTCAGGGCGCTGCCGGGCACCCTGTGCTGTGGCTCACACCTAATGCTTTTGTGTCCCTCCTGCCACCTGCCCTCAAAGCCTGCCTGGCCCTCAGGGCAACCAGGATCCCAGCACATCCGGGAGCTTGTCCCCAGATGCACCTCACCCTGTTCCTCAGTCCCTTTCTACCTGTCCATCCCATGCTCATCCTGAGACCCCAGACCCTCTACCTGGCTGCTCTCCCAGGCAGTGAGCAGGGGCCTCATTTCCACAGGGAAGGTGGAAGTCCCCTCATGGGGGCAGGGCCCTGGGGTTGGGGAGGCTGCTGCGCTCACTCCACTTGGCCTTGCCTGATACCCTCCCCAGACACCCCTGATGCACCTTCTGTCCTAAGACCCACCTCCTCCAGGAAGACCTCAGACTCCCTCCCTGGCCCCCAGCCCCCTGCCCTCTCCTTACCTCCTCCATCCCCCAATTCAGCCCTGTTCTCTGGAACCTTCCCATGGGGCACAGCCTGCCCTCCTCACCCCACTAAAGGGGGCTTGAGGCAGAGGGCATCCAGAGGACCCAGAAACTGTCCTAAGGATCTGCCCATGGGGCCATCTCTCCCTCAGGACTCCGAGGACCTGGTCCGCAAGGGCCACCTGATGGGTCTGAAGCCTCTAGTGCTGGTCACCTTCCAGGCCCCAGTCAACTTCTACCGCTGGAAGATAGAGCAGCTGCAGATCCAGATGGAGGCAGCCCCCTTCCGCAGCAAAGGTGGGCCCTGACCTGGGGGAAGGAGTGGCAGGGAGCTCCCCAGGGTGTTCTGGGGCCTGGAGGGAACTCCTGGGAGGCGCCAGCACCTCTGCCCCCTGTGCCAGCAGAGCCGTGCATGGCGACTGAGGTGTGCGTCATGAGCTGGTACACACCCATGCCCATCAAGAACGGCAGTGTAGTCATGCGTGTGGACGTCAGCAGCAATGGCGTGGGTCCCTTCATTCCCAGCAAAAGGTGCCTTTGCCCAAGGCCTGGGTGGTGGCGGTGGGAGACATTTGGGGAGGAATCCCTAATCCCCATCCCTAGGGAGCCAGGGAATCCAGGGAAGGTGACCTCCAGCTGTTGGGTGAGCCCTGAACCAACCCTTCCTGGCCTGCCCTGCACCCCCCATGCCAGGTTCCATGTGAATATCAATGGCTTTCTGAAGATGGAGGGAGACGACAAAATCCAGTTCACAGTGGGAGATGAGGTGAGGGGCCCCTGTGGGAAGCCCGAAAGGTAGAAAGCCTGGGTTCTGGACAACTGGCCGGGCCTGCTCACTTCCAAACAAGAGAACCTCTCACCAGGCCCAGGAGGAGTGCTCTCCTCGAGGCAGCAGAGTGAGCCTGGGGGAAGGTACTGTCACACCCACTTTAATGAGGCAAAAACTGAGCCTAAGAGGGGAGGGGACCATTTGCCCACAGTGTCTGCACGCACACACGGAAAGAGATTTAAAACTGAGCCTGACTCCTGCCTTTCATCTCAATCACTGTGCGTTCAGTCACTCATTCCTTCAGCACGCACTCCTGAATGCTCACTGGGGCACTAAACAGTATGACACCAACGGGCTTGAAAACCAAGTTCATTCCATTCGAGATTAAAAGGTGGTTAAGCGCTCAGGAGGGAAACCAAACAGGCCGAGGGGAATGGGTCGATGCGGGAAGAGGGTACCATATTTAATAGAGTCAAGGAAGGCCTCGTTGAGAAGGTTGATGTTTGAGTAGAGCCTCAGACGAGGCGAGGAGGGGGTCACGTGGATACTGGGGCAAGGTCATCTCATACAGGTGGAATAGCCTGTGCAAAGGCCCTGGAGGTGGCAGTGTGTCTGGTATATTTGAGAAGCAAGGAGGAGGCCTATGGGGCTGGAAGAGAGAGGGGGGAGAGTGGTGGGGAATAAGGTCAGGGAGGCGGTGGGGCAAATCATGGGGGCTACAGGGTCAGGGCAAGGACTTTGGTTTTTCCCTGAATGAGTCAGAGCCATGGGTGAAGAGTGCTGAGTAGCCCTCCTGTCCCTCCCCTGGCAGCTGTTTGATCTGAAACCCAGATACTTTGTGAATGTCTCATCAAGACCCCTGTGGTACAATGTGGACCAGTCACCTGTGCTCATCCTGGGTGGCATTCCCAACGAGAAGGCCCTCCTAATGACCAGCACCAACTTCAAGGAGTTCTCTCTTGTGGAAGTGAGTGGTACAGGGCAGACAGTGGCCTGGGGTCTCTTGAAAGGAGCTGGGCCTCAGCCCCTGAATGGGGGGCCTGGACCTGCAGAATGGGACCCCAAAGACACCAGTCCCCACCCGATAGCATGAAGGAAGATTCTGCTGCTTGGTGACCCAGGTTCAATCCTAGTCCTCCCACTTCCTAATTAACCCTTGGGCAAGTCACTTTTATCTCCTTGGGCTTCAGATTCCTATCTGTGAAATGGGAATGTTATTTATATTTATTTTGTAAAATCATTATGAAGCCCAGTGCCTCTACACTCAGGAGAATTCAGAATTGACTCACATCTGGCCCTGAAAGTTTCAAATTAGGAGTCCCAGGCCTGTATTGTCCCAGATTGGAGAAGAAGCATCTGAAGTAGGCTCTTGGTGTCAGTGGCAGAAGCGTGTTTGGATGGGTCAGTGCAGCTCCCTGCAGAGCTAGAGCCTGGGTTGGTTGGTTCATGCTGAAAAATGGATCTAGTGGGTGCACGTAAGCAAAGTCCCGTTTCATTTGTGACCGCCATCCAGCCGTCCAGCCAGAGGAGGCTAGAGACCACATGCCTGCTAAACCGTTACCAAGGACTGTGGGGAAAACGGATTGGGGAGCTTAACCACCTGCCAAAAGTGGAGAAGGAGCCTGGAGTCCCAGCCATGTGGGAGGCAGGAGGGTCACTTGAGCCCAGGAATTTGAGGTCCACCTGAGCAACATAGTGAGATCCTGTCTCAAAAGAGAATGAAATTAAAGAATTCAGGACTTCCAGCTTACCCTGGCCCGGATTTTAGCAAAGTCACCACCAAGCCTGCGTTTCTCTCTTCATCTCTTGGACCTGATTCCTTTGTCTTGACTTCTTGCTCAAAATATTTCTACCCTCTGGCACCAAAGGCTGAGGAGTCTTGTCTTCCTAGGACCACATCCAGCGGGAAAGAGCTTTCCCTTCATCCCCCAACGCTCCCTCCTGGTGGCTCAGGCCTTTGTTTCCCAACAAAACCAGGGGAACCCAACACAGTGCTTATGAAATTAAATGAGTTGGACCTGGGCGCGGTGGCCCACGCCTGTAATCCCAGCAGCTTGGGAGGCTGAGGCAAGAGGATCAAAAGTTCAAAGTCAGCCTCAGCAACTTAGCGAGGCCCTGTCTCTAGATAAAATACAAAAAAGGGCTGGGGATGTGGCTTGGTGGTTAAGCACCCCTGGGTTCAATTCCCTGTACCCCCACCAAATTAAATGAGTCAGAACCCTCAAACTTTGCTCAAAAAAAAAAAATCCAGCTGAACCTCAGCTTCCCTCTCACTCATGGATGTAGAAGAACACAGAAGTGTGATGAACATCTAATTTCACAAAGGAAATGTCTAAGTATTTCTTCCAGAAAACAGGCATCAATTTGAATATTGTCAACAGGACCACATGTTAGTATGGAAACTCATCAAAGTCACAAACTTTTTGTGCAGAAAAATGGTGCGGCAATGACCTCTGCGGATTGGGCAGCTAACGAGACTTTTTTTGGAAATAATATTTTCAGGGACTCTTCTGATGTTAAATAGAGGGAAGAAGTGAGAAATTCACTTTTTTCCCTTAACTTGCTGGAATTTCAACAGCACAGCCTAGAGTTTTGCTTTGATTTATACTTTTTATTGAAAATATTAGAAAATTCATTTTTCTAAAATATTTTATATTATTATTATTATTATTATTATTATTATTATTATTATATACCAGGGATTGAACCCAGGGGCACTTAACCACTGAGCCACATTCCCAGCCCATTTTTTATTTATTTAAGAGTCTCCCTAAGTTGCTGAGGCTGGCCTTGAACTTGTGATCCTCTTGCCTCAGCCTCCCAAGCTGCTTGGATTACAGGTTTGTGCCACTGCATAGTTTTTATTTTTGGTTCTGGGGACTGAACCCAGGAACACTTTATCACTGAGCAACATTCCCAGTTCTTTTTTTTTTTTTTTTTTTTTAAGTTTTGAGACAGGGTCTCACTAAGTTGCTGAGGGTCTCTTTAAGTTCCCAAGGCTCGTCTCCAACTTGTGATCCTTCTACCTTGGCCTCCTGTCTTGCTGGGGCTGTAGGTGGGCACCATCATGCCTGGCTTCCTGGAATATTTTAAAGAAAATCCTAGTTGTCATACATGTAACCAATCCTTTTTTTTGTTTTTTTCTTGTGATGCTGGTACTCTCCACCCTGTGACCTGTAAATTCTTAAAACACTTGAAGTATCTCTACAACTTGAGAACATTAAAAAACAAAGATTTAGGGGCATATCTCAGAATGCTTGTCTAGCATGCTTGTGGTTCGATCCCCAGGACCACAAAAAAATAAGTAAAATAAAGTCACAGTGCCAAGAGGTGCTCTGGTCTCACCCCCTCCATTCTCTGTTTGTTTGTTTGTTTTTGGTACCAGGGATTGAACTCAGGGGTGCTTTACCACTGAGCCACATCCCCAGCTCTTTTTCTTTTTAAATTTGAGACAGGGCCTCACTAAGTTGCTGAGGCTGGTTTTGAACTTGCAATCCTAGGTGTGCGCCACCACACTGGGCTTCCTGCTTTTCTCTGTTTTTGTTTTCGTGGTGTGGGGATCAAATCCAGGGTCTACACCCCAACTACATTTCTTTTTTCAGTGCTAGGGATTGAACCCAGGGGCGCTCTATCACTGAGCTTTATCCCCAGCCCTTGCAATCTGCCTGCCTCGGCCTCCTGATCCACCAGGATTACAGGCGTGCGCCAGCGTACCCAGTTCACTTATTCTTAGTTGCCTCCCTAAGGTTGCTATTTCCATATAGTCGTGTTAAGGGTTCGGCATATGAATGGGGGCAGTTCAGTCTGTATTAGTCCATGTTGCCTACAAGCTGGTAGTGAGCTCTAGAAACTTGATTTAGAGTCAGTCTCCTAGAATCTAAGAACCCTCCATTGTCCTGCTGTTGATGATATTGTCAGCATTAGTAAGTGATCACTAGATTCAGGTCGTATTAACTTGACAGCCAAGTATGTTGAAGGTGGACCTGAAGTGTGAGCATGGGATGTTTTGCACCCGCTTGGATATGACCTTCACCATGGCAAGGGGCACAGCGACTGCTGAGTGCTGTTGAGCATGCTGTGCACTGCTCAACTCCAGGGGCACATAACACCCAAACTGGCTCAGGTCTCTGACATCTGATTTTCTGGCCCATGTTGGAGACAGTTGGCCACCAAGGTGCCACTGCAGGGTGAGCAGGGAGAGCACCCTGGGAAATTGCATGTGTCGGTCCCAAGCAGTTAGAGCAAGAACCACCCCACCTCCACCCCCAGGGCAGGACATGGGGCTGAGGCCAAGGTCACCTGCTTACCACTAGCCTCTGCTCCCCTGCAGTTGAGCATTGACAGTTGCTGGGTAGGTTCCTTCTACTGTCCCCAGGCTGAGTTCTCAGCCACCATCCACGACGCCATCTCCACGGAGAGCACGCTCTTCATTCGGCAGAACCAGCTGGTCTACTATTACACGGGCACCTACACCACGCTCTACGACAGCAGCCACAGCACCGGTGAGGCCGGCAGGGCCACACCTGGGGTCCTGGGCACCTCAGGCGAGGGGACCCACTGTTGGCACGGCAGGGAGGGACACCTGGGACTGGGATTGTCAGGGGCGGGTGGGAAGGGACCCGCCACTGTACTGAATTGTCACCAGCCTGAATGATCTTCCCCTGCCCTTGCCACGCGACAGGCAGAGCCAGGCTGTCCCCCAGACCTTCCTGGGAATTGTGAGCCAGCTTCAGGAAGTGGGGGTGTGAGAGGGAGCCAAGAACCAGGTGTGTCCAGAGCAGAGCGGCAGAAAGTCCCTAGGGAGCCTAGGGAGATGCCTGTGGAGACAAACCCAGAGGAGGCGGGGCAAGGAGGCCGCATGCAGCCTCACAAGGCCATGGAGCCTGAGCACCCGGAAAGAGACTTTGATTCAGCCTCCTCTTTCAACTAATACCCTCAGTTTCATTAGTCCCCCCACAACCAAAAGAGAGATGGCAGTTACAGGATTATAGAAAAATGCCCTGCAATTTATATCACATAGTTTATACCTGTTCCCCACATCTTCATTTTCTTCCTTTTTTAGGGTCCTTTATTTTGTACCAGGGGTTGAACCCAGGGGTACTTTACCGCTGACTACATTCCCATTTTTATTGGGAATGTAGGCAGGATCTCACTAAATTGCTAAGGCAGGATCTCACTAAATTGCTAAGGCTGGCCTCCAGCTTGCGATCCTCCTGCCTCAGCCACCTGAATCCCTGGGATTACAGGTGTACTCCACTGTACCTGAACCAAATTGAAATTGGTTTAAGCCACAGAAAATGGGTGTGTACTGGCTTATGCAGCAGATGGTTCGTTGGTTTCAGGCACAGTTGGATCCAGGGGCTTGCCATTACTGCCAGCCAGTATCTTCTTGGGGAGGCCTTGGAGAGCCTTCCATCCTCCTGCAGTTGTATACTTTTATGTCCCTCAGTGGCCCCAGGAAAGAACATCCTTTGTTAGTGGTTACAAGGTCGAACAGTCTGATTTCCCACCTTGGCCATATACCCAGTTCAGAAGCAATTGCTCGTCAGGAGAGTCCAAGAGAGGAGGCTGCTCAATCTGGACCTGACGGGGTCAGGGAGATTTTCTCAAAGCCAGCTGCTGCCACTGTCACTGGCCCCTAAATGCCCCACTGAACAGGTGTCCCGGCCAGAGAGTATGGATCACAGTCTCAGTAAGGCCAGCAGAGTGAAACTGGGGGTCCCAGGCACCAGGTGCAGCCGCCTGGGCCTGAGGCCTCATACTTGCACCCTAGGCAAATGGGTCCGTGTGCTGGCCAGCGAGTGTATCAAGAGACTGTGTCCCGTGTACTTCAGCAGCAACGGCTCTGACCACGTAATCGCCCTGACCACAGGGAAGCATGAGGGCTACATCCACTTAGGGACCATCACAGGTGAGGCCTCTCCATGCCCTGCCAATTCCAGTCCTCACCCCTTGCCACATGCCCTCAGGACAGGTTCTAGGCTGTGGGTTTGTCCCTGTTGGGGGAGGTGGCAAGGGGGGCTGAATATGCGCTTTTTGTTTTTTTTTTTTTTTTTTTTGCGGTGCTGGGAATTGAACCCAGGGCCTTGTGCTTGCGAGACAAGCACTCTATCAACTGAGCTATATCCCCAGCCCTGGTTATACACTTCTACAGAGAAGGTTTGGGAAGGTAAATTGTGTATCTTTCATGATGAGTTTAGTTCCAAAGGGCAGAAACCCAATTTAAAAATCATTTGCCAGGTGCAGTGGCGCATACCTATAATCCCAGTGTCTTGGGAGGCTGAGGCAGGAGGATGGCAAGTTCAAAGCCAGCCTCAGCAACTTAGTGAGGCCCTGCCTCAAAATAAATGAAAAGGGCTGGGGACATGGCTCATTGGTTAAGTGCCCCTGAGTTCAATACCTGGTACCAAAAGGAAGAAAAAATCATTTAAGCACAAAGAATTTGTGTATTTACATAAATGAAAAGCATGGGGCCCAGCTTCTGGCATGGCTGGACCAAGGGACTCAGAGATGACACTCTCAGGGCTCCACTTCTTGTCGAGTGAATGTAGCATAGTAACAGCAGATCTGGGAAGCCTGCGTTATCACAGCCTCGATGCATGCCAAATGATGTTGCTCAGAGCCACTACTTTTGGTTAACATAAAGATGAAATATGCCAGGCGCGGTGGCGCACGCCTGCAATCCCAGCACTTGGGAGGCTGAGGCAGGAGGATCGCGAGTTCGAAGCCAGCCTCAGCAACTTAGCGAGGCCCTAAGCAACTCAGTGAGACCCTGTCTCCAAATAAAATACAAAATAGGGCTGGGGATGTGGCTCAGTGGTGGAGTGCCCCTGAGTTCAATCCCCAGTACCAAAAAAAAAAAAAAAAAAGATGAAATAAATTGGCACATGTGAAGTCCTTAGGCCAGGTGTGGTCATGTCTGTAGTCCTAGTGACTTGGGAGGCTGAGGTAGGAGGATCATGAGTTTGAGGTCTGCCTAGGCAACTCACTGAGACCCTATCTCAAAATAAAAAAGTGCAAAGGTCTTGGGATGTCGCTCAGTGGTAAAGTACCGCTAGGTTCAGTCCTCATTCACACACACACACAAGCCCTTAGAACAGTACTGGGGACACAAGTGCTATGAAAGGGTTTGTCATTATTAGCCCCATGACTTGGCTTCATATTCAGGTAGAGACTCTGCTCATGATGTTTAAAAATGACGCCCAGGAGATGAGGCTGGCTGCCTCCACGCATTCCCTAACACAAGCCCAGGCACACTGATTGGTCTGCTCTGGGTGCCATGCCCAGACAGAAGCCATGCCCAGTGTGGTTACCCACGCCTGTAATCCCAGCAACTCAGGAGGCTGAGGCAGGAGGATCGCGAGTTCAAAGCCAGCCTCAGCCACTTATCGAGGCCCTAAGCAACTCAGTGAGACCCTGTCTCTAAATAAAATACAAAATAGGGCTGGGGATGTGGCTCAGTGGCCAAGTGCCCCTGAGTTCAATCCCCTGTTCCAAAAAAAAAAAAAAAAAAAAAAAAAAAAGCCCATTACTGTGACCCGTGGAGACAGACATAGTCTGACAGACCAGCTGTGAGGGCCAGCGGGTGAGATCTGCTCCCTGGAGTCCCAGAGCTGAGGGACAGGCATGGGGAAGGCAGGAGGGGGAGCTGGTTTGGTGGGCTGCCAGGCAGACCAGGGTGGGATAGGAAGGGCTGTGTGTGGACCCTACCTTGCTCCACAGATGGCCTTGTGTCCTTCGAGTTGCTGCCCAGGAATCAGTCCACATGCGAAAGGATCATGGGTATCCATCTCAGATGGGCCTGCCGCAGGAGGGCGGGGGACTGAGGGTGTGGGAGGGAGGAGGGGTCAAGGTCCTGGGGGTGGGTGGAGAGGTATGTGGAGGGGTGTGGCATCACAGAAATGGGGCTGCTCCGGACTCTCCCCTGCCCTCTCAGTTGACAGATGCTCCATTACCTGGGCCACGTTCCTCTCGGGAGAAGACGTTGTCATTCTGCTGGTAGAGACCATATACCAACAGCCTGATGAGAACTATTTCCTACTGGTCAACTACAACCTGAGTATCAGGGTGATGGGCTGAGGGAAGTGGGGTGGCAAAGATCTGGAGCCCAGATTGTAGATTACATGCCCCTCCCAAGGGATCTGTGCCCCACAAACCCAGAAGGGTACTGTTGCTAGATAAGGGCTGGAGTGGAGAACAGAGTAGAAGCTGAGTGGGCTGAAGAAACTGAGAGGAAGCCAATGTGAGTGGAATAAGGGGGAGCAGTAGAATAAGGAGGTAAGCAGAAGCCAGATCTGGAAAGGCCTTTTGCCCCACAAGAAGATTTGATTTTACCTGCAGTGAGAACAGGGCTACCAGATACAGTTGTACAGGCTGTGCACTGCACAATTCCCGCCCACAAGCCCTGTGCCCTTACAGAGCTGTACCCTCTCAGAGGCAGGACCTTTTTATAGTTCACCTCAAGAAACTCAGACCCAAGTGGGAAGCCAAGGGAAGGGTTTTCTGGGGAAGTTGGGAAGTTGATGGTTTGCTTCACTTCAGGTTTTGAAAGTCCGGGCTCTCAGATTTTCCTGTCTTCTCCCCACCTATAGAAACTAATGAGATGAACCTCCTCTATACTGTACCACACTTCGTCCCTGATGGTACGAGGGGAAAGCAGCACCTTCCAAGGAGGGTGGTGGCCAGAAGGGGCCCAGTGTACCCCACCTCTCTGCTGTACTTTCTTTTTCCGCTTTGGTCAGCTCGGGGCTTAGAGTTCCTGATGATCCTTGGGACAGAGTCTTACATCAGCACTCCCATGGTCCCCAGGGGCTTGTTCTTTAATGTATACAACAACCTGCTGTTCATCTGGGGCAACTTCCTCCTGCAGAGGTAGGCCTTGTCATCCTCCATGGCCCAGGCCGACCCTCCCTGCTCAGCCCCACCAGGGCGAAGGCCCTTTCTGAAGTCACCACACCTTCAAAGGATGGACAAATCCAGAAGTTATCAGGACAGGGCTGGGGAAGCAGGGCTGGGGAAGCTGTGTGTGTGTGTGTGTGTGTGTGTGTGTGTGTGTGTGTGTGTG
>JAJEJO010038475.1:0-18156 GCA_020662805.1 Glaucomys volans
TCTGGCTACCATGTGTAAAAACTATTCTAGTCTAGAGGAGAATCACAGTCCAAATGGATAAAATCCAAATTGGAATCAGTTTTCAAATTAGTTAGTGAGGTTATCTTGGACATTCCATCTTAGTGGCATCCAAGTGGCAACAAATCCTATATAACCCAGTCAATCAACTTGAAAATTTTAAAAAATAATAATATGTTATTATTTTTATAGGCCTCTAAGTTTTGAGATACATTGTAAAATGGCAATAGATAACTGATAAATTGCAAGGATCTGTAACACCTTGATGATATCTTATTATTTTTACCCTGTTTGTAGTCTTCACCACATTTTGATTAATGCAAAACCTTTTTTGGTATAATAAATTGAAACTATGACAGTTCTCAGTTCATTGTTGGTTCTTAATTAAGTGATAAAAATTAATAATAATTGAATAATAATCCACAGTAGTTGTTCAATTCAGAGTAGATCTGTTTCTGTTTGTTTTATCCTTCAACAGGCAAAGAAGGCTGTTGTTGGTGTGTAGATTTTTGTTTCTTGTGAAAGAGTTTGCTTTGTCTTCTTTCCTATGCTATGTTCTAGTCTCAATCCTTTTAGAGATTTCCTCTTGCTTGCACTTTACTAGAGCCTTCAATACAATTGAAACACTCCTTAAACTGGTGCCTGTAATCATCATGTTGGTGTTATGTCTTTAGAGATGTTCAGGAACTTGATTTGAAAAAGAAGCAGCATTTTAAATTAGGATATTTTTTAAAATGTTAATTTATGGATTTACTCTTGTAATTGTTGTATTTAGATTCAAGAGTGTTATTATGGTTATGGTCACTATTTTTTTGTAATAAAGAGAGATTATAGGAAAATATTTGTGTGATTTTTTTTTTTTGGTATAGAAATAGATTAGTGTTGGTAGGTATGATTTTCAGTTATAGCCCTCTGATCCGTTTTGAAAGTAGTCCCCAGTGAAAAATTAATGTATTTAGAATAATTTCCTCTGAATAAATGGGTCCATGCTTTGTTTTTGCTAAAAATTCGCTTCTTAAGTTGATTACCTAGGCATCCTATCCTAAGGTTCCAAATTTTTGTAGTTGCCAAGATTTAAATTCTTAATCTTTCTAATGATACTGTAATCATTATGTTGGTGTTATGCAAAAGGTTTTGCATTAATGTGACTGAAACCTGTTCTTGAGAGAAGTTAATATGTTGCCATGACTATTATGTCTTCCTTTGGAGAAGAAAAATATATACTGAAGCAAGAATGTTATACTTTGCTTGCCTTAGAGTTTTGTCCCTTGTGTATTGATGTAAACAATTAGAATTTATCACAGATTATTGGTATTCAATGATGTCTATAAGTAAAATGTATGAGGCATAGTATTAAAAGAAATCTTAGCTTCCTAGTCTTTAGAATTTAATGAATTGTTCAAGTAGGCTTTTTGTTGTTGTTTTTTATTTACTTTTTTTGGCAATAACAAGCATTGCTCTCCCTTTTTCTTTATTTAAAAACAGACCTGTTAAGATATATTGGCTTAGTTGATTATTTATTAACTTTTGATGCATTAAGCTCTTATTAACAATGTGACCAAACTAAATAAAGTTTCAAAGTACCCCAATTTGAGTGCTATACTATGCATTTTTCTAATTTATAATGTTAAACTAAAGGAATAAAGTATTTTAAGAAAAGAAGCACTATTATACAAATAAGATAAATATGTAAACACCATTACCCTTCCTTGCAGATATGGTTTGTTCCAGATTCAACTGTCCAGTCGATGAGAAGATTAGTAGCAATCAAACTTACTAGAATTGAGTGGGTAATGAAGCCAGGTGGAGAGAGATGGTTATGTGGTATTCCCAGACAGGATAATTGTTCTAAAATCTTAATAAATGTGTTAATTTCTAAAATATGCTAATATATATATATTTATTTTTACAGACTGCATTTTGATCCATTGTACACAAATGGGGTACAACTTTTCATTTCTATGGTTGTGCATGATGTAGATTCATACCATTCATGTAATCGTACATGTACATAGGGTAATGATGTCTGTCTCCTTCTACCATTTTTCATACTCCCTCTCCCTTCCCTTAATTTTTTAGAATAGACAATGAAGGACACTCTATGGTAAGATAAACATACAAAGGGACAATGTTGGACTTAAGTGTAGTACTTGGTAATCTGTTACATATATATAACATATATGTTCATATGTTAATGGATATTAGCATTTTTTATGGTTTAATGCCATTTCAAAGTCAAATATTTCTGAACATTTTAATTCAACATTAGCAAATACTGCATTTCAGTTCCACATTGTCTACTTATCATTTTTATCTTAGGATAGATTAACTTTCATTGACTATTCCAAAACATTTCTGAGTTAAAATTTTCTGTTGCATGAAACACACATTCCAAATGCTTACAGTACTCTTTTAAACCTTGGGTTTTGCCTACTTTTCCACTGTTTCCTAGTTTGTTTTGATCAAATTCAGAAGATTCTGCTTTGCGTTTGTCCTCAAAAGGGACTTTAAATTTTTTCTGCTTCTCTCCTATCTTTTCTCCTCACTGGCCCTCACCTCATATCCTCTTTTACTTCTATATTTTTGAGAATGAGGACCTACATAAACAAGTCCTTCATACTTTTTAAATGATATTAAAGTGTGATATATATCTTAGTCAGATGGAGGAAAGCAAGAAGAAAAGATAGCTTTAATTATCAAACATTACCAGTAAAAGGTAGTATTTCCTTTCTTTTCAAAATTTTAATAAATTCTTTGCATTTTCTCAGAAGTCTAGTCATTATATGGAAATATGGAATATGTCATAAATGGAAAATTCAGAATTCATTAAAGGATTCAGAACAATTGCCATAAAGTTAATTTTGTCACCTTAAGGTTTTATTGAAATATACTATCTTTCTTGAACTTATTTTAAAGGTAGAATTATAAATTTTTAAATTATATGTGATGGTGAAAATTAATTTAGAAAAAAATGAATTTGATTAATGGACTTGTTTCTGTAAGATCACTGTAGTAAATTTTGCTCCTATATTTCACAATTAAATTTACTATATGGCTACACAGACAGTAGTCAGGGAATCTCGGTTCTATCAAACTAGGGATTGGCAGTTGTTCTTGTAAAAGATTGTATTTAGAAATATCTTTGCTATATGCACTGAGAGAGTACAAGTTGATTGGCCTTCAGTCCTGGGATCTTGGGTCAGGTCATTGGTAAAGTTCAGTGGCTGAGAAAGAGGTCACTGATTACTATTTATAATTTGTTTTTTGATAATTTTATCATGCACATGTACTCAGAGGCCATGGGTTGCAGTTCATAAATTGAAACAAATGAATAAAAAATATGTAAAACTAATTCTGGCAATTTTTAAAGCACTAGGATATTTGTTATATTCATATAAATTAGTATGATTTTATGCATTAACTATAAAATAGAGATGAACAAATAACAGAATCACCTTGCCTTTGTCCCTTTCTGAATATTTAGCTATGAGTATTTATAAAAATGACATTGACAAAGAATTATAAATCATAAAAATTTATAAAGACAGACTATTTTCATGCAAATCTGATTGATAGCTCTTCATTGACATTTCCTTTATTTTTTAGTGTTTATAAATTTGAAAAACAGCTTTCTCTGTTATGTATCATACAATGTTCCACCTAAAATATATTTTCTACATTAATTTCTAGATTTCCTGTCTTGATGTCATCCTTTCCTCCTATTTATCAAATCTCTTATTGGTAAATTTTGCCAAGATATTTTGGGGGCCAAGCATTTTACTTTGCTTGACAAAAATTCAAAATGGGATTTCCTAGAAAATTTTGCCTTAAAATTAGTTAAGTCAATTTTTAAAATTAAATTAAGTTAATTAAAATGAAAAATAAGTTTTTGTCTACATATTAACTAAGCATGTGTTAAGTAAAATCTCTAGTGTATATTACAAAAATAAGAAATTAAATTCACTTGGAAAGTGTTTTTTCTTTTCTTTTTTTTTTTCTTTACTTATTTTTGGCCTTATTTTCATGGGACTCTGTGTTAATAGGGAATATAATGTCATTCCAAAAGAAGTCCATTGCAAGACCTAAATCTAATCAAATTGGGAACAGCAAAATGAGGCAAGTTCAGATGTACAGCTCTTTCTAACATTGTTCTTCCATGCAGAAGTCTTAGTAAGGAGAGTTGATCTTAAACTTTTTTACCAAAAATCTGAAAGTAAGTAAAAACACACAGTAAATAATATATAATCTTTAGCATAAATATGTGGCAACCTGGGTTAATATTTAATGTTGAATTTTGGCCAGAAGGACATCGTTTACTGAGGATGATTCTTTGCCATATTCCCTAAGTTTTCATAAGGATAACTGTATGTCTGCCTCACATAAATGTGATGTGTTCAAGTGACTACATGCACTTGAAATGCAAATTTAAAAGAGTTTTATGCAGTTTAAAAAGAGTCTTATTAAAATGTTTAAATAGTGGAAATGGTTAAATAACTTAAAAACAGGGCACTGGACTTGGACTATGACTCTGGCTCAATTTACCTGTGTACTAATACGGGAAAGTTAATTAACATCTCCAAAGCCTGGTTGCCTCATTTGTAATTTTGGACTAATAAAAGAGTTGGCATGAGGATTAAAATAATTTACACATGTAAAATAGCCTGAGATTGGTACATATATCTACTTGGTGTTAGTTAAATGAGATTTAGAATGTTAAAACACTCAATGATAAGAAAATATGCTATACGTAGTAGTTGAAAATTAATGTTTGCTTTGTTGTCTTTCTTAAAAATTTCTCTGCTAAGGGGAACAGTACTTCTAGTGGAAATTAGGACTAACTTTAATTCTGTTTCTTAACAAGAAGCCTATAAATTGCACATAATGGCAGCTGCTGGGTTTACATGCCACATTTCCAGAGGTTTAGTCAATGAGGAGACCACAAACCCAAATAAATTCACAAAGTTTATTACCTGCACAATAGTTTCGAAGACTTACATACCAGCCTGAGGCTATAACCTAAAAATCAAACAACATAGGTGAACATTCTAATGAAAGTAAGAATATGGGTAAGAAATAGCACTTTAGGAATCTCCCATAAAATATGGAACAGAAACTGCATGCATGCAAGAGCCATTATTGGGATGTCTCCCATGCTTTAGGAGAAAATTTAAGGCAGTCTACTAAATCTTGCATGGTCAAGTATCACCTACTTGGTGGCAGGCAAGTTCTCCATGTTATTTTGGCAAAGGTGACAAAGCCTTCAAAGCCAATGAGATTAATAGGAAGAACAAGCTGGGGGGGTGGATTATTGATTTATTCTAATCTGCTTTCATGCTGCCCAAGTGAGATGTCCACTGTTACAAAAACAAAGTTATGGTGATAGTGGTAAGTAGTGGTATTTTCAGAGTACCAAGTAATTGCTGAAGATTTTCCCAGGGTCTTTATTCATTCAAAGGTGGGTATGATCCAAAAGCTAGACAAGAACAAAATGGGGTCTTAGGGGAAAGTTTGGCTTAGACAAGCTGTTCAAAGACAGGGAGAAAAGACTGATTTTCTCTGATTATTGTGCTTTCTTGCATCTTTTATTATATTTTGCTGGAGAAACCTTATGATTCAAGATTAGGATTGTATAGGGGACTGCTTTCATAGCAAGTTTTAAGTTGGAAAATTTTGATGCCATATAGTTTATTTAAAAATGCTTGTAAATAATACAATTTTGGTAAGCATGACTCCTCTTCATGTTTTCCTCTGGAAGCCTGAGATGACATGGTTAGATGAGAGATCCTCATTGGGAACATAAACACAGCCAGATATGATACCTTGAAAATTGAGAAAAGACTCAGTGAAACTGAGGGTCTCATCCTCTCCTTAAACCGTACCTTTTATCAATATCGGAATGCTTCAGTTTTCTGACCCGCACATTTCCATGCACTTTGGGGCATGCTGAATTAACATCTCCTAATACCCAGTATTAATTTAGGATTGTCTAGCATATTATATGAGTTCTTGTTTCTTACTTTCCCATCAGATAATCTTCATACTATTCTATGTCTTGTATATAGTTCTGCTGTAATGTTTGCCACTCTAAACTGCATTATTCTTTCCATATTCATCTCTGATAACAAACTGCAGTGTCACTGAACTCCACTTTATGGTTCACAGTTTTACAATACTGGCATAAATTTGGTATTCCTTAAATTTTTATTGAATTGAATTGAGTTGAATAGAATTAAATTGAATAGTTGTATGTTTTCCTATGAAACTATCCACACTCTTTCTTCATTTTCCTTATGACCAATGACAGGTATTTGAGAGATGGACAGGTTTAAGGGCAGAGTTTTTGAAATGGAGCAGAACAAAGTTAAATGATCCACAAGGAGATCAATGCCTAGAATTAGACCATAGAAGCATAATGCTCAAACCAACCACCTTGCCATCTTGAGGACTGTAATGAAGCTGGAAATATATTTTCTATTTCTTCACCTTAAAAGATCTGTATTTCCAGACTTAAGGAAATAGAGACTATTAAAATATAGTCAATTATGATTGGTGAATTTATTCACCTACTTAGTACATAAAGTAAAACTAATATTAATAAAATTTAATATATTTTTAGTCAGAAAATAGAATTCAAAGATTTAAACAAATAGAAAAAGATTGAAATAAGTAACAATACACATTCCAATTCAAACGAGTTTCATGTCTATCTTTTCTTAGTTTCACAGTAGAATAATTCATTTTAAAATGTTTATAAACTTGCATCTTATAATTTTGATTTGATTAAATTATAGCAGAAAATCAGATGAATAGACGTTATGGACTTTATTCTGCAAGATTCTTTCAAAGGATATTTTAAAACTAATCAAATAAATTATTATCTCATAATATGCAAGTAGTGGAATTAAAATTTTGTATCATATATATCATTTACTATTTTTTATTCACATAAGGAGTTTTTGATTTGGACTTCTTGTTTTTTCAGGTGGATCAAGTTTGGTTACAGATAATAATACATTTAAGAATATTAGCTTATAAACTGTCTTAAATGTTTCCTAAACTTACTGGAAGATAGCAGTCTTTCATAGTATTTGCTATAAATTCAAGTCATCAGCTCTATCCAGCAGGTTTAAGTCAGGTTCCAAGAATCTCTTTCCTTTGTCATGGAGTGAAGGGGATTCTCATTTTCAGCATAGCTGGACCACATGTCTTTATGCTATCTTATGAACCTAATAATTCAGAGCATTTGTAGGTCTTTTGGTCATAAATTTCCTTTACATGTGTGCATGTGTGTTACTGGAGATTGAACTCAGGGTGTCACACACAGGCAAGCACTGTACCACTGAACTATAACCCCAGTCCTTTTTAGAATATTTTGAGACAGAGACTCACTAAGTTCCTCAGACTGGCCTTGAATTTGTGATCCCCCTGCCTCTGTCTCCTGAATAGCTGGAGTTACGTACATGTGCCACCATGCCCAGTTGTTAATGAACTTTTTTCCCCTTGAGATGTCTACTTTCCTTACCAGAGCTCTTTTACTCCTAATCTGTTTTCTTTCTAAGGCTTGGTCATGTTGAACTGCCTAAATGCTCCCTGTTTGGCTATGTTGCCTGTATTTCAAATCCTGGGATCTCAGAATAGTCTTCACTTGGTTGACCAGTTGTTCACTGAAGACTTAAATCTAGTTTTACCTCCTCCTGGAATAGCTTACAGACTTTCTATGTTCAAGTGTCCATCCACTGCACCCAAAAATATCTGTGCCTTTTATCAATCAGCACTGAGCATTATTCATCATATTGTACTCTTTAGGTCTCCTCACTGAGATTCTAAGTTTCAAATGAGTAAAGACATTGTTAATTACTCTTCATGATCCAAGATTAGTATGAAGTCTGACCTACAATAGATGCCTAATGTTAACTAAAAGAATGAAAGATTCAAATTGTTTGGGTTCTATCTTAAAAATTTTAATATTTAAACATATAATGCTTTAAGGGAATGTGTCTCCTTTTCTGCTTAGTGTGTCCTTTGTCTACCTAATAAACTCTCGTGTGTAGTGTTGAATTCATTAATGCACATTTCTTCACCACTTTAAAAAATGAGTAGCAGATGTACATACAAATATTACAGTCTAATATAACTAAAGAGTTAACCTTCCTTACATCTTCAAATCATGAAGATAATTACGTGACTAGTTTCTTGTTGGTATTTCTAGAAATGTTAACATATATAAAGTATCCATGAAATTAATCTTATGCATTTTCACATATATGCAAATACACAAAAAATCTATTTTAATATGTTTGGGTACTTTCATAAAAATAAGATAATATTAGCATATCTTAGAGATATTCCCAAATCAACTGATAAAAATCCATCATATTCTTTTTTGTTAACTATATATTATTATATTTTATGTATGTCCCCCTATATAGTTAACTGCCCATTATTGGACATATGGCTTATTCTCATTTCTTCTCAGTACTAGCACAATGCTACAATAAGTGTTCTTTCATATAAACCTTTGTGAAATGAAATTTTTTTGATTAAGGAAGTATGGATTTTAGATTCATATTTCCTCATAATTAACCTCACAAAAAGGGCTGCTACAATTCTGCCTCCATCAAGAACAGAGTGTCTGTGTCTCCATATCTGTGCTTTATCCAATACTTTCTTTTTGGCGATCTCATGTGCTGTTTAGTTAGTACTTATTACATATGCATGAACATGAGCATCTTTTCATGTGTATTGAAGATTTGTGCTTCTGAAGCACATTGGTTCTGAGTCTGCTTCTATCTTTGATATTTTATATCTGTTCCTCTCTACTCTAAAGTTCTCCCCAAGCTCATGTTTTCATGCTTTTGATCACAAGTTTTTTATTTACGAAATTCTGGTTTCCATGCCCTATTTTGTTTTTTAATAATACCAAACTGTTCTTTAGTACTTTGTTTATTAAAGGTATATATTTTTCTTTTTATCATGTCAGTTTTCTAGTTTTGCAATTATACCCATTTCATTAAAAATTATTTAAGATTAATATAGATTTAATTTCTTTGATTATTGATTTGTCTATACTGCTGCAATGTGTGTGTGTGTGCACTCACATGACCCCTTGTTTAACTTATATTACTCCTGCCTAATTGCTTTACCTATGCTAAGACTCCACTTAATGAAAAGTGCTGAAATAATCTGCATTGTAAGTTTTGTGTATGTTCTAAGTCTTCAGGATATTTTGTCTATCTTTATCCAATCCTGAATTAATAAAGCTAACCTGGAGATAGACTTTAATTATCTTAGGATTTTAATAATATTTTAACATTCAATCCTATGCATATCCTAAAACATTAGATCATTTGCCTTCAGATCTATTTTAAAGTTTACCATCTTGTTTTTGCCATGTTATTTTTAAAACCCCATCTTGAACTTTTGTATCTGAAATCATTTATGCTCATATATTATCTCCCTTTTAACCATAGGTGGAAAGGAAATATTTATGTATTTGTTACATTTTACATGAGTCTGTCTTTCTCTCTCTTTCTCTACCTCCCTCTCTCCCCTCAACGAAGGCGGGACCAGAAGGAAAGAAGAGGAAGGTAATTGACCTCTTGGCCAAGTTGTTCTGTTTGGGGCAGTTGTACCACATTGCCCTTGTGAGGTTTACAGTAAAGCAGAGGTCTGGAGTAGAGGGACTAGCAGTGTTAGGATCAAAGGCCTAATTGTCTGCTTTCTTGAAGTTAGGGTTATTGGCAGCTGCCATTATACCATCCATGCTGCTGTCACCCAGCACAGCCAACCAGCATGCACTAATTGCAGTGGCCTTTTCATCAAGTAAGATCATCCCACTAAACACAAAGAGCTGTCTTTCCATTAGCACAGACAGTAGCCAGCTAGATCAGCTGGGCTCCTTGAGCATGATTGGACTGTCATATTGTTATGATTTGTTCAAGTTTAGAGCATTTAGCAGATACCCTTTGCACCTCTCTTTGTACCTGAATACTATAACCTGACTGCCCCTATCATTTAAGAGGGTACTATAGCTTTTCAAAGTTCAGCAGCGCACAATTGCAGGCAGGCAACTGGTTTCTGACAAGAGATCAATACTGTCCTTCCAAACGCTGGAGTCAAGCTGCTGGGTCTGTCAGAGGGATGTGTGCTGTAATTGGATCATGGATGCTGCGAGTCATCTGAGTTTCCCTTCAGCACTGTCACAGCTGTCAGATGTCATCCCTTTGTACAGCTGTCACTGCGGGAGGGTTGGGGCTCTTTTTCCGTTCTAACCCAATGCAAATGTCCACTTAGCAGATGAATATTGAAGATATTAGACACTTCTTTATGCCTTTATGCAAAATAAAGATCTGTGTCATCTGTGAATTTCATGGAAATAAGTTGCAATTTATTCACTGTGAGAAAAGTGAAGTGAAGCCTGTAAAAATGAGAAATTATTTGGTTCAGGCTATTAAAAAAAGGAATATTTTACAGAATAAACAACAATATGCAGCTATTTTTTCTTGAGTTGGAAAAAATAATATTGTGTGGTATTTAGAAGAGTAACCTTGTATTTAGGTAATATTTAAGAATATATATGTATCTTTTGCTTCATTCATATTCTTAGAAAAGTGACAAATCTTGAATATATGACCCTTTAAACTATTAAAATTTATTGAAAAACATAAACCCAACATCTGATTTAAGGTAGCAATGATGAGATTTAAGAAGCACTCTTATAGTCAGAATCAGGTCAAGGACTCTCAAAAAAGTTTTCCAGACAGTGACAACAGACTCAATAAAAATGGGTATATTGTTTTGGTCACAGATTCCTTTTTTATTCTAAATTTTTACAAATGAATAGAAATAGAAATAGAAATTCCACAGATAGCCAAATAATCATATAGGTTAGTGAGTGCTTTTGTTAGTTTTGGTCAATTTTGCTTTTGGCTAAATTAAAATGTTAACATTCAAATAGAAATACATTTTTTATCGCACTCATGCACCTAACACAACACTATATTTTGTACTTACTCTTATAATACTATACTTTTAAAAATGATGTATGGCTAATATGTAGAACTGTACAAATTGAGTTAAGTCATATATACTTGCCGCACATGGTAAAAATAAAGAGAACTCACCAATGTGGCTTTGGCAATTATGTTCTTAATAAAAGAATTTTCATAATACTGAGACAGATCCATGCTTTTCCTTTGACTAACACCAAATAAAATACAATCTTTACTGGTAGTTGTTTTATTATTATTATTATCATCATCATTTTTATTATTTTCTTCTTATCTCCCAAAGCGGATGTCAGAATCATTTTTGGATGGCCCGACAGGGTGGTTTTTGCTCTGTATAGCTGACTTCCTTTTTCTTGAGGTCCAGACCACACACTGCCTTCTCTGTCAAGCAGGCAGCTTGCTTGGGTCCCACTGACAGGGTAGCATGAACCTTATTTTCCAATATCTGACCTTCGCGTCCTGTCATCCACCATGGGACCTACTGGGTCAGCCCCTCAAACAGCCCAACTTTTTGCCTCCATATGGCATTATGAGGTGACCTCACCTCATTTGTGGTGGCTCAAGTTTTTTGAAGCCTAAAATCAGTGACTGCCAAAATCAAAACAGACACTTTGTTCTCCTTGTGGGGTAGGGCAGTGGAGCACTAGAACAAACTACAAGTCAACACCCCTAATGGTTTCATTTAAAAGACGATGTGTTTGAAATGGCAATGATTTTTGGTTATTAGTGTAAGAAATAGTGCCCTTCTTCTTTCCTCTTTTAGAATTTTCCTCTCAATGTGATTTCAGTTTTACAAAAGCAGGATAAAAATCCTAGAGAAATTAAAATGTTTTATTTCTGGGAAACTAATTATTTTGAAATCAAATCCTAGTTGATTCTCACTGGTGTGCTAAAATGGTCCTCAGTAGTTACTTGGGCAGAAAATCTAGAAATGAATGGAATAAAATTTTAAACTTAGTTTCTTAAGGTTATTCTTCTGTGATGATGATTGTGAACTTTACAGGCAACTCTAGTGACTCAAGTATGCACTTTTTTTTTTTTTAACCAAGGTTTATGGCTAATTACATTAGAGATCCAAAACAGTCTTTTTTACATTTGCATTAATAGGGGTGTCACATGACCATAGGGAAGTGGAAGTATACATCAAAGGTAGATTAAAGGTTGGTTAAGCATCAAACCATGTTCCATATGTAAATTTATAGCAATGATGTGCTGTAGAAAGATAGCTTACCCTCTATTTCTCTGCTACTAAATAAAATTAAAAATTCACAACTCTGGTTTATGGGATTTTAAATGAATTTGATCTCTCTTTTGGGCAGGGCAAATAAGTGTTTTGTGATGTATTATTTTATAAAAAAAAAAAAAGACCATCGTTCTGGCTCATTTAATTTTGCGAGTGAATGATCTAAGATTAACTACAGACTAGTCAGTGCAGTTTAAAAGCTGAAAGCAATTTTCAGCCATAGATGGTAATGCCACATTCAGTCCACAACCGAATGACTCTAAATGACTAAGCTGCGAGGTCTTTGTATATGACCACAGGGCCTGATAAAGCCATAGGAACACAGTAAAAGCACAAAAATAGTTCCAATTTATTTGGTGCCATCACCTTAATGAGATTAATACAGACGTGTTCATGTGCCTAATTGGTGATTTTGTTTTAACTGGTAATGAAGGATTAAAACTTCAGGCAACAGGCTGCTTGCTGGAAAGGGGCTTTGAGAGAGAAAAGTTTTTAATTATAAAAAGAACCGGTGAAATACCCCACTGCAAAGTTAATAATGATTCTTTTTAAAAATGAACTGATTAAAACGTGTGTATTAGGTTGTTCTTGTCATTTACTGAGAAAGTGATTTTATGAGCAGTCCTACACACTGCTTTTATTTACCGGAAGAAAAATTGGTGTACAAACACACAGAAAACTAGGACTTCTGGGTGAAAAAAGTTCAAGCTGAAAAGTATTGGCCCTCTGGTACCATAATTGAGAGGATGTTGTGTTTTAATTTATTTTTTAAAAAATTACTGTAAGTGGAGGACCAGCCTTTAGCTGTCCCTCAAAATCCCACAAGCACCCCAGTAAACCAGAGTATCTTTGAAGGAACTTCACCTACCACTTGCTCCCCTCAAAGTCTAGTGGTAACCGTTTAAATGCTAACACTATTAAGCATGCTGCCAAAACACAAACACTCAGCCTAAGTCATTAAAATTTAATTATAAGGGGGCAGCTGAGCCCAGTTGGAGTTTTGAATCTGAAAAATCTTGTTTAAAAGAACTAATAAAAACAAAACCACCCAACCAAACCTATCAGCATCTGTCTATACTGGCCCAGTGATCTATATTTAAATGAAATTGCACATTTCGTCAGAGTTCAACATGTTCACAATCCTCACAGTAAAACATACTTTGATTATTACTCAGCTATCATCAACATAAAACGGGCCATTGTTTCTCTCATGGTTGTTGGTAGTGAGTTGTGTAACGTGTGTCATGTGTATCTGTGCCAGCACATCACGGTACAAAGCAAAATCAAGGAACTCTATCCCTACACTGGCCAACTGAATAAAGCAGTATTTTCTAGAAAATTGTTTTCCCCCAGAAACTTTGCCCAAAGCTAAGGTATCTTTTTGATTGGGAGAAAAATCCTGAAATGCAAGAATTTAGTCTTTGATGTTCTGTTATGAACCGCTTTAAGAGGACTCTGGGTAGTGATATCGTGCAGGGTAAGAGGCTACCTTCCCAGAGAATGAAGACAGAAATATATTTTACATTTCTTGTCAGATTGAACTTTAAGACATCCTGACTGCTTTCTCTATAATTTAAACATCACAGCCAAAATGGCAACATGCTTCGTTCAGTTCCAGTTGTGTGGAGTTTTAGTGCTTCATTGATTCGGAGGAAGGCTGAAGCTGGCACAGGGAGCAGGGCGACGGAATCACGCTCTCACTGCAGCATGTCAAGCCATTATATCTGGGACCAGAATGTCACCGTGGTCTCAATGGTTCGTCAGCTGAAGGATATGGTTAACAAATGTAAAACCAAACTTCAGAGGAGCTGGTTTTCTGTGCTAAGTGATCTGTATTCCCTCTGAATTTACTTTCCCCTAACCCCGTGAAATTAACAGTACTTTCTGACATTCGACCCCCTGACCTCACACATAATAAGAATTTAAAAAGCACCATGCATGAGTGTGTCTCCGTAATGCAAAACTGGAAAAAATGACCATGTCACAATTTTATTATACAAAACCTTCTCAATCTCCATTGCATGCTTCATATATGAGCGCTCAGTTTAAAGTTATTATAAAGAAAAACACAATTTTGAGAGTAATAATTCACTGTTCATGACTTTTATAGACAATAAATTGTAGCAAATACATATTGCTACCAAAAAGCTTTGTACTCCATTAATGCAGATATTTACCAAGATAAGTGTTAAAAATAGTCCACTAGAAGACTCAGATGGTTCAAAGGAAGGGGCTTCTAGGGAGCTGTTGCCAAGGGTGCAAGTGCGTGCACAATGTGTAGGTCTCAAGGTTTAAGAGGCAGAAGCAGGAAAGTGTTATGTGGAAATGATTTTGTGTTATCAGGCTCAGGGGATGACAGCATACAAGAGTAAGAACAAGGTGCTATGTGGCTTTTTCTTCACTATGAAGTAAAGATTGGCAGCTGGAAGTAAGGCTTACAGACAGACCTGCACACAGGACCTCTTCACCCAGGACTCATAATCACTACTCAAAGGAAAACGCATTTACCAGGGAAAAGCGGCTGTAGCCATCAGAAGTGTGCTTAAAACACCACTTAAATATCACTTTATACGCTATTACTTGCAAACTGTGGCTTCGTATTAAATTATACTTGCATAGGCTTTTGCTTAGGTGCTGATAATGCTTTTGAGGTTGCATTGGTGAAGAAGAATTTAGGCTGCTTTGCAAGAGACGTGACCAGAATATTCCACACAGCTGACAGTGACAGGGTGAAAAATTGCAGAACTGTACTTTCTTTCCCCATATAGATTGTAATTTTAATTGTCATTGTGGCCCTTCTGTTTTAATTATGGGACTTCTTTGATATATACCAGGACATCGTATTGAATGAAAATATGGTGCTATAATAGTCTCTTTATAATTAATGACCACATGTAGATCTTGGTGCATAAAAGGGAAGGAATAAATGAACAATTTATTTAACTAGGTTTTGGATTTCTTTCTGTCTTCCAGTGAATATAAAATGATCCCAGGGCTTCTAAGGATGTTTGATGTAAGAACTGCACAGAATATCTAATAAAATTACTTTAGGGTAGATTACAAAACACATTATATTTTTAAATGTTTTACCCACCACCAGTAAAATTTATCTATAGGCCATATTATTCTTTTAACATTTTATCTTAAACAAAGGATCTTTAAAATTCTTTGGCAAGTGCATTTTAAAATGTGTCTTCTTACACAGATTTTACTGGAGAGGTAACTAATTTTTACACATACAAAAGAGGTTCAGGAAAAAGACTTTTGATTCTTGATTTATCTACTTAAACTGCAAAAAAAATATGTTTAAACTTTTGCTTTCAAAATATAATAGATCTGTGCTGTATTTTTTTCTCTGAAGGAAGAATAATTTCTCTCAACTACTACCACTAAACAGAAGCTGTCTTTCAACAAACCAAAAATAAGTAGTCTATTCATATGCAATTAAAGCCCTTGAAAACTGTGAAGAGGAACCGGAAAATACAGCGCAGAGGCTTAACATTGTTCTCAAACTATCATGTAACAGGCTTACCATATATAATACTGGGGCATAAACATGCTGGGCTCATATACATTTCAAGAGAGCCAGACCTCCATGGATTTCTGGAAAGCAGACCTATTTGTCCAGGGTCTGTCACTGTAAAACAAGAAAATGCCCCCTGACAAGCTTCTGCTAATTTTATTGTGGCACGGAGTCCTGTGCATACATCCTCTACAGTATGACTGCAGTTCAATTGCAGAGCACGATGAAATTGGATCGGCAGAGACAGGGACTACCCTGGGGTCAGCTGTGACCATGCCACTTCCATGTGATGTCTAGTTGGGGTGATGGTGTGTAAATAAACGTAGAGAATTGCAAATCTTGTCATGGCCACGCTGAACAGCTCAAGCATTTAAAGATGGTTGCCCGCAAACCTAACTGGAAGGTGGTTGCTGTGTGGTGGCTGAGGAAATACTCAATTCCTTGCCGAGTCTTCTTGTTCTTGACATATCTGAGAGCACTGACCCAGCACTTTGTTGCTGAAGGGATTAATCACTAAATTGTTTTTCATCTCAGTGAAAACTAAAGAAACAAACTAATCATATTTGAATATTGCGCTTTTAAAGCTATTGTACTGATACCAAAGACTATTTATACTATCCTTTCTTGATTTATTTGTTTTTTTAATGAGGTGAAGCATCTTAATGTCCTACTGTTTATTGAATTCAGCACATTAAAGTTCTATGAGTTCTTGTCATTATTATGAACTTTTCTAATGTTAGAAAATAAAATATTATAGAATTCACATTTTCTGCTTATGAATCTAATTTTATTTAAATACTACTTACAGTACTCATTAAAATATACTTAGGTTTCCTTACCTACAACCAATAAGATGCATTTTTTTTTTACCAGTTTTACATTTACACATATCTGTTTTTCTGTTACTTTTCCCACATGACAATTACCTTTCATTACAAATTTATAAAATCATTTACATTTTAGCAGTTTAAATGTTTCTGCTGACATTTTGTAACTATTACCCTCTTCTAGAATGGCATATGTTCAGGCAGTTAATAAAAAATTAAATGGAATAGCACTAGACAAGGTGAAGCTTTGTATCAGGGTGTTCTCCACATTTCTGAAAATACCATCTTTGTGTTGCAAACTGTGAAGTGAGGTTAGGGCTATGCCAATATGTGTATTTGTCACAACTGTCACAGAGACCGCGAACTAGCCAATCACACAGCCCTTAATTAGACAGTTATATTTTGCTTTTTTGAAATTGTCCTCATGTAAAATGGTGTCTTAGATTCAAGAAAGGTGCAGAGAGCTAAGAGGGCAAAGAATGCCAGTAGATACAAAAACACTTTAATTTTCATGAAGAAGATTTATTAACTGCTGTATAGTTTCTTAAATATAGAAATAAACTATGCAATACAAAAGAAATTTTATAAATGTAAAGGTATTTTAGGGATTATTAAAGTAGCAATGGACTGAATTAAACATTACTGTGATGTTGTATGTTCTCATTTGAATTTTGAAATTATAAATTTAAAAATCTACTAAATGAGCTTTCAAATAGTGAAGCTATAAGGGATATGATAATCTTCCTGCATGTTCACAATTGTGCTACTGGCTACATTTAACAACCTACTGGAATTATTTATTATTTAAGGTAAATTATGTATTTTTGTCAAAGGTTATTTTGCTTTTTTTTTAATTTCTAGAAACAGATCTATATAGCATAATTCTATATTTTTTGAGAAAATGAATTCAGTTTTCCTTATCTTCAAAGCAAAACATGTTAGAACACCTTGTGATTTTTTAAAATATATTTTGAAATATATTTATAAAAATTTATAGAATTTCATGGATAATGTAGCAGATAAATATGTTATCAAAATATTGCCTATTCTGTGCATTTTCCCTGTTTATGAAAATGCATACAAATATATACTTTTGCTGGTATCTCCATCCATTTGTTTTTCATTTTGAAAATAGAAATTAAAATTATACTTATTTTCATTTTTAGTAATAAATCAACAAATTGACATACTTGCTAAAGTTTATCAGCAATATTGCCTTTGGATAAAAATATGGTAGATTTTATGATTTTACATGTAAAAAAAAGTAAATTAGCATGATTTAAAACATACAATGAAACTTAACTATTTAAAATTTTGTTTTGAGAAGTTGGGGTTTTTAAGCTATCCCCAACTAGGGTAGACCTCTTTTGGACTCCTGAAACTTGAAGACAGGTAGTCCAAAAAATTCTAGGAAATGAAAGCTTGTACATCACCAAGATTTCTTTTTAAGAATTCAGTAACAAACTCTAACTGCAATGAAAGAAATTTGACTTGTTTGTTTGTTTTTAACAGTGGGAATTTCATGTATTTTATGAG